>CAUZXS010003694.1:117500-150812 GCA_963585895.1 Sepioteuthis lessoniana
TTTGATTTTTTCTGTTCTTATGTGTCCTGTGGTGTTATTTTTTCTATGAATTTTCTAGGGATGAATATTTCATCCTTTTTGATGAACTCCTTGTTTTCTCACTTTTTAGAGTATTAAAGAAGGCTATTTTTCGTTGGTTCAACAGGTTTCCCCACATTTTTAATTTTTAGTTTTTTGTTTTTTATTTTGTATGCCTTATCCTTTGTTTGGGTTTCTCCTATAATCTGTAGGTAATTGTCATTTTTTTCTAAGTACTCTATTATGGATTTTGTGTTTTCTTTGGGTTTCTTTTATGGTGGTATCTGTTGGTTTGCAAAGATGTTTATCTGAGAATGAATTTCTTTTACTTCTTCCAGGTGTTTTTGGTTTTCTTTTACTTCTTCTTCCAGACGTTTTTGGTTTTCTTTAATATTTTCTAAGTTTATGAGTATTTCCTTTATCATTTTTCCATTGTTTTGTTCTCTAGTTGCATGCTCCCTTTGTAATAGGTATATATATAAATTTTTGTTGTAGGTCCACAGAGATAATAAAAATATTTTTAAATAGGTCGGTCCACAAAGAGAGTTGTATTTTTTTTTTAAATTTATTCATTTATTTTGTTCTTACATACGTGTATGTTTTCAGTTTTTTGCTTTTGTCCGAGAACATATATATATATATATATATGTGTGTGTGTGTGTGTATTTATTTTTTGTGTATATGCTGTGTATATATATAATATATATAGATAATTGTATATGTGTATGTATATTTTTGTGTATATATGTGTGTATATATTTTTGTGTGTGTATATATATATATATGCAAATTTCATTAAACATAATAGACATTTTATGCCTACATATTTTATTTTGGATCCGTTCGAATTCCCGTATTACTTTTATCGTATTCGGGGGGAATTGATTTAGGTATTGTCCATAGTTGTATGTATCCCTAGTACTTTCTGCCCGACTTTGGGCCATCATCAGGGGAGAATCTGTTACAAAAGTGATGTAACTTTTGTTTTAGCAAATTACTACTGTGTAAGGACGTCTTTGCTGTTGGAGATTATGGTGCTTGCTTTTAAATGTAATTCTGTAAATAGTGCCAGTAGCTAAAGATATTTAAGTACGTTAGCACTGGTTAAAAAATTAATTCTATTAAGTGCTGGTTGCAGGTTTCTAATATATAGTGCTTCGAGAATCTGAAGTTTTTGTTTATTATTTTGATGTTCTAGTATTGTTGTGTTGTCGGTGAGAATTTTTCGTATATGTGTTGTTGGGCATGAATGTTTTTTTAAATGCTGAGCTATTGAACTTGTGTCAACCAGTGCTAACGTACTTAAATGTCTTTAGCTACTGGCACTATTTACAGAATTACATTTAAAAGCAAGCGCCATAATCTCCAACAGCAAAGACGTCCTTACACAGTAGTAATTTGCTAAAACAAAAGTTACATCCCTTTTGTAACAGATTCTCCCCTGATGATGGCCCAAAGTCGGGCAGAAAGTACTTGGGATACATACAACTATGGACAATACCTAAATCAATTCCCCCCGAATACGATAAAAGTAATACGGGAATTCGAACGGATCCAAAAGAAAATATGTAGGCATAAAATGTCTATGTTTAATGAAATTTGCATTAACGAAGAAATGCTGCCTAAATATACATATATATATATATATATATATATATATATATATATATATATATATATATTTGTGTGTTTATATATATATATATATATATATATATATAAATGGATGTTTGATAAAAGAAAGAGTTGAAAATATCTATGGTGGCTGAAATCATTAAACACACCTCTCAGATGCATTTGTATATATACATTTTAGAAAAGATATTAACAATGTTTTATTGTATTAAGTTGTTTTCTTATGTTATCCAAAGTAAGATTATTTTTTATCACTATTCTGGAAAGCACTCATACTTATATCATCTTTATTGTTTTTATCATTAACTAGTGTATTCCTTGTAGTTTATGCATAGAGCATTATTTTTTAAATTCAAAAAGTTTTATTTTGGTTTAATTGTTTATTTCTCCTGAGTACTGTTTTTTATTTTATATTCATCATCATAATCACACTGTTCTTGTGCTTTTTTTAAAAACAAAGTTCAAGTATTGACACCTTTATCTTACATATTTTTTTGTATTTTTCCCTATATACCTAACTGTTATATTCTCTGTTTGACCGTAAAGTCATGTTAGATTTCATTGTTACATGTTTCAAGTGAAAAACCTTTATTATAGAATTGGAAGCGAAAGTTTTTCAGTTAAGATATTATTTTCTAGATTGAACATATTGAAGACTACTGAACTTTTATTTTTTCAAGTATTTAATTTAATCATTAAACTAAGGTATTAATACTTGTATTAAAGAATAAATTAGTCACTGTTTTTCTCATCAAACTGATTCAAATAGTTACTCTAGTAGTAATTTTAAATTGAAATTTTTAAATTTATAAGAAACTCTTGAAAATCAAAGATCAATACCTAACATATATTCTCTTGATGTATTTTACAACTCTAATTAGAATGATTTGATCGTTAAAAATATTGTAAGTTTGTTACAATATTATAAAATAGAATATTTAACCATTTGCAAAACACGTCACCAAATGTTTTAAATTATTCAGTTATTTTAACAAATTGTTGGCAGTTGTCTGTAATGACATACCATATTTTCATTTGGATTGAAACAAATGGTTTTATGAACAATTACTTTTAAACCTTTATATTTCATTTGTTACAATAAATTTTCTCATGAAATATTTTTGACAAAAGTTAGAGAATATAGACTAGAGACTGCTATTATTTCTTTAACATCTGAGCTAATTGAGGATCAGTTTTAAGGAGAACAATAGTGAAACTGAAAGTATCATTGGATTTAGATATCAACAATTTTTTTGTCTTAATTATTACAGTTATATTGTAAATGTTACTTTCTGTACTACTGGTCAAAATTCTGATTAAATCTTATCACAGTTTTTCATGGTTAATTTAAGTAAAACTAGGTTTTATTTTTATTCGTTAGTTTCTTCATAAACCAGTTAAATTCAGTTACATTATTTAGTATCTACCATAACATGAGGGTTAACAAGCTTATATCACAGACCAATTGACTAGCTTAATGAATTTGATCTATACTAGATGCCTCACTGTTATGATCTTTTGCCAGAAACTAAACTTAGTAAATAATTCGGCACTTTTGTTATAGAACAATGACTAACAAGTTAGTCTCACGGACTATTAATAATATAGTGAGTTCTTTCCTTATTGGTCTTGTATAGCACTAAGCCAAGTTTAGCAAATAGCCAAATTAGCTATACAATTATATCATTCTTATATTATAGAATATATGAATAATCTTTGTATATTCACATTAAAAATATTTATATTGACTACTCAGTGTAAAATTTCATTCTCACTGGAATAAATCTTTTGGTACTAAAATAAGATTTTTGCATTGAATAAGTCTTAAGTTGATTTATTTGTACAGCAAACTGAAATAGTGAAGAAGTGATTGATACCATTTAGAATTTAAATGCCATGGTGATCATTGATGGTGATCAAAGTTACTTTAAAAGCAATAAATGTATCTTTACTTAAGGCATTAGTTGGATTCGTTATTTTCTTTTTGTGCTGACCCAGGCAGATTTAATGTACATTTTAAATTTTTTCTTACCTTTTGCATTAAGAAGCTTTGCAAAGTACAAAATGTGTCTTGGAATGAAAAGAAACACAAAACATTGGTTATGCGAAATAAATTAAAAATATTTTAAGCTTGTCATCATTTCCTCTCACTGGTATGTGTGTGTGTGTGTGCACAAACACACATCCTGCAGTAAATTTAACAGTTTTGTTGGAACTCAGAAGAATACTTTGTAGGATGTTATTGTCAGTCACTTAAGTTTATTTCTTATAAATAAATTTAACTAGTATAGTGATGGTGGCTGTAATGTATCAGACTATCATTCATCTCATGTTCTAAATAAAATTGATTAGAGAGACTTCACTTGTTACATCTAAAAGATATTTGATATATAAATGACAATATTTTTAAGAAGTAACTTACATAAAAGACTTTGGTATTGAGGTATTTCTTGTTCTATCATTAGATGCATTGTTCAGTATCGAGTTTATTTGAGGTTGAGAGCAATGGGTTGAGATGAAATGGAAGCATTATTTATAGAAATATCTTTCATTGTCTAGGATTTTTATCTGAACTTGGATATCCATTCAGGTGATTTAAAATTTGAAATCTCAAATTGTTACCAGACAATTTCAGAGATGTGGATGGACTATAAATATGAAATCAAACTACATAAAAATGAATTTCTATTCTATTCAGTAATCATATAGCTATATAAAGGTTAAAATATATAAGTAAAAGGAGTAAAATGAATAATCTGGTTAAGACTTGGTTCTGAAACATTTAACCACAGCTATCCTTCCTCTTAGATTCTTCTGTCAAATTTTTTTAAAGCTAGTAATGATATAAAGTTTTTAGTTTATTCATTTAGAATTTTGGTTACCTTTACTGGTTCTGTTCTAGTGTCAAATTTGAAAAACAAATTTCACTTTTCTCTTGTTTAATACTTTGCAAGTCACTGAAAAATTATTATTTTAAAATAACTTTTTGAAGTTTTCCCATAGTCAAAAATTATTTATTAAAAAACAAAACAAAAAATGAAACTTCAAATTTGTTAAAAACAATATATTGGAAAAATGATTTAAGTTGCTTTTGACCCTTTATTCTTGGAACACATATCTTGAAAATGTTGGTTTTTGATATTGCTGATTTTGAATATTCTTCACTCATTATTTGAACTGGTTGTGAATTTTTGTATATCTTTGGCCAAATTTTATTTTTCTATAACTAGTTGATTGAGTTTATGTCCTGCATAATATAACTTGGATTGTATTGTACAATACAAATTCATTCACTCATGAAACAAATAAAGAAGATTAACATTCCATTTTTCTATTTGCTAATTTAAAAATTTTTTTTTTCTTTCTCAACACTGCCCTGGCATAATGTAGATTCAAGTTTGTCTTGATGATAATAAGTTGTATTTTTAAAGAATATGTCTATTTTAGTCTGGTACCTAATAATAATTAGTTTTTAATTCTATTGCAATACGGTACATAGAGAGTAAAAACGTTTTGTTTTTTTTTAAAATCTATATGTGGTCATTTGCTAAATTTAGTTCTGCACAAAGTCACAGAAATGGAGTCTCCAGTGAGGAAAAACATATAATACAAAGGAATTGGTCTGCAACATGAGTTTGCTAACCATCCTATTATAGTAGATAGCTTTTTATATTTATATATAGAAATTTTACTGATAGATAAAATATAGAACTATTCAGTATGTAACTTTTGTTTCCTACTATCTGATGACAAGAAAAGGCTTCATTATTTGTTAGATTCTTGTATTATTTCTCAAATGGTTTTTCCCTATTTTATTCATGAGATGCCAAATTAGAGACTAATGTGATTTTAAAACATTTTTTATCTTTACAAACTGGTATTGCAATAAATTCCAGTTCATTGGTGATGATCACCGAAATATGTGGAATAATATGTTCATTTCATGACTCTAGGTTATTCCTTTTAATAATTGTTATAAGACTAAAATTTACATTTTTTTATGAAAATATTTCAACATTTTGATAATTCTTATCAAGCACAAGTGATTAAACTAAATCTATTATTAAAATTAGGAATATCAAAATTTTAATTTCCCAGATTTTTCATTTATGCATTACAAAAGCCACATTATTCAGTATTATTAGGATATCTTTTTTCAAGCACACTTAGAATTTACGATTTTATATATATTTTACTTTGTGTAACACTAATTTGAAATTAGGTTTTTCTTCTTGCAATCAAGCATCACCAATTTGATACCTGAACCAAAAACTTGAAACTTTGTGATTTTTAAGTGTCATATGACTAAAATAATGGATGTTGAGATGAATAAAAAATGTAAGTATAAATATTTTAATTTACAATTTTTAAAAGATCCTGAAAAAATAAGATGTTAGGAAAACTAATATTGCTTTTTGTATGAGTTTCAATTTAAATATCTTTATATATTGATCATGCAAAAACATAATACTAAGCTTGTGATGCATGTTAAGTATGTAGACAAACTTGGAAGATAAATGAAATGACAAAGAACCAAAGATTTGGAGACAACTGGTTCAGAATGAACCAGTATGATATAGTCAGAAGGAGAACAAGGAATATAAATTCAATGGATTTAATATGATTAAAGTGATAACTAGAAATAAAGCCTGCTAGCAAGAATGAAATAGGACAAGAAAATAAATGTATTTCTTTCTGCAAGGCGATCTAATTGCAGAGCTGGTTTGTAGAAAATAGAATTTTGATTCCCCAAAGTAAAATGATTAAGATTTTTTTTAATAAATGAACTATATTGCCATGAAAAAATATTTCTTTTATATTCTTTTTATCTTGATGGATCTTTGTAACATGAATATAACAGAAAACTAAATACACCTGAAGGTAGCATAAGATATAAAGGGATTTAGAACAAGAAGTCTGTAATGGGCAAAAAAATGCTGATAAAATTTTAATTTTAACACTACTTATTTATTTGAAATTATCATTTCCATCTCATTGTATAATGAATGCATTTTTTATTCTACTTAATGGTAATTATCTTTACATAATTTGTTAACATAATCCATTTAATCCTAGTTATACAATGTATTACTACAGTTTCATGGTAATATAATCATATTTATTTCATTTTTTCTATAAGCATATTGAATATTGTCTTTGTACCAAATTTATATATTTTTTTCATTACCATATTAGTGATTTATCATCATGTTGTGCTGGTATGTTTTCATTATTATAATTTCCATACAATAAATGTAATATTAAATCTTCAGTCTATGAACATTTATAAAGTTTTGGATTATCAACCTTTTGCTTGAGGTAGTGTATCATCATTTTACTATGAACATAATCATTCACAATATGTACCATTTCAGTTTTCATTTAATCCAGATATATGATATCAGTTATGAATGATTAGTATTATAATTTCAGTATATAAATTGCTCAGAAATGTCTCTTCTATGAAAAGAATAAATTTATGCACTTTCTGGTTGCCATCAGTCTATATTAATGATACACAAGATATCTTTTACAAAATCCATTCAATACACTGCTGTATACACTCTATTGGAAATTTTTTTTCAGTTCTTTAAGTGGCAGGTGAGAGATTGAAATAATTTTTTTTGTTATTCCAGTGTTGATATAAGTTGATATAAGTTAGTCTAAACTGTATGCCAATAGTTTAAGTAAATGGCCAAGGAACATGAAAATATTGATATTGAGAGTGTGAGGAGATATTTTGGTAACCTTTGCCATCCCTCAATAACTTCTGGTTGTTCACTAATACCTCTGATCATGGCTAGTACCATTTTACATCAGTATAAAAAATGCTAGTTAATTGTTTAAACTGAAGGCAGTACTAAATCTTCAAAAAATCTTTCTTTGAATCTATTACGTCTCTATGTTCATTGTGTCTCCCCACACATTACATAATAGCGGTGGTAAGATCAACCAAAGAAAAAAAGAGGATAATATATTGCATTTAAACCATAAAGGGATTTCAATTTCTCCAAGCAGGAACTTTGGCCTGCATGGAGGCAGGATTTTCTTCATTACCAAACTGCTTCTAACTTAGATACAAACACCTTTAAAGTCTAGGTTAGTGCTCTTACTTATTGTATAGGCATTGATGCCAAACAAATTTATAGCATCTTTACCATACAGAACTAAATTTGACAATATTTGATGGACATTTTACTCTTTAATTCATGAGAAAATAATGTTTCCACTATGTAGTCAGTACTCTGACAAAAATATAAAAACCTACATTCCCATACTGTATGACCTAACTGAACATGCAGACTTTCTTGATAAAGAGTGTTTATTTTGAGAATGACATCCTGGAATTGAGAGACAGGGGATTGTTCGAGAAACTCCAAATTTAACCTGATACACATTGAAGAGTGATATAGTAATTGCTTGTCAACATGAGCAAGTAAAAGTAGAAATGTTAGAACAGTGGTCTTTAACTCTCAACAGAATACAAGGTGGTTCTAGAGGTAGATATACAAGCAGCTACCAGGGCAAAATCTATGTCAGTGCTGGTAGTCATAAACAGAACCAGGGATCAAAGCAGAGTGAATGAGAGTACAAATGTTATAGGTTTCATAACCCCACCTCCACCCATTATGGTCCTATTTACCCAACCCCTCCGCTCGGGCAGGATATGACTCAAGGTCAATTTTTAAGCGGAGTTTAACAGGTTTGAATTCAGAGTTTTCCTTCTCCTAGACTAGTTGCCTCACCAAGGCTGAAGAACCCAGTCTGTCCTACTATTTACCCATAGCTGGAGGGAGAATAATTGGATTCATACCTTTCCCAAGGGTATTAGTGCTATGTGAAATGCAATCAGTCTTGTCTAGGATTTGAACTCGAGTCACTGTGTCCATTTCCTACGACGATAACAAATACACCATGGGCACCTCCACCCATTATGGTAGTGATAAAGTGAAAAAAATTGATTGCAACAATTGTAGTTGAAAACTGCACAGGAGAACAGACTCTTGCCGACAAGAAAGTGTAACCCAATTTTAGAAAATTAAACCATTTTGAAATCAAAAGGTTGATGTTGTTGAGAATTAACATAACAGAGCAACATATTTCTTTGGGGCAATTATTTTCCAATGAACCGTTGTGGTAGACATGACTGAAAACTTTTGGGAGAGACTGTCTATTTAAAATTGTCTCTGGTGTTGATGTTACTGTAATGTGCTTAGTTTAGTACCACAAACTTCATTCATGAAAACCTTCATTCATCCAAACTAAGATCATATTCACATCACCTGGTATTACTATGAACTGTCATGGTCAGTTCATTACATTGGTCAAAAATTGTACCAATGGAGTCCTTTCATTATGCTGTTTTGTTATAGATGGAGATATAGACAACCTGCTAAGTTGCAGTGCAACCAGTGAATTGGGATTAGTGTAGAGAATAGAAAAGCTAGATACTGTGTCATCAGTTTTTAGTGATTCTAACAATAAGCCTGTCTAGACTGGTTAAGATTCATTTGAAAATTGACACAAAATCTAAACAGTCTCATCACAGCGCATAAAATATCTACAATACTAATGAAGAAAGTAAGGATAGCAAAATAGCACAAGTGAAAGGATTACAGAGCCAATTGATTGATGTACCTGTAAGAGTTTGTGCAGACTTCAAAAGTCTGAATGAAACAATTAAGTGGAAAAAAATATATGCTTGATGGCATCTTACATAAATTAAAAGGGGTTACAGTTTTCAGTAAACTCAATGCTATCTTGAGGGTCATAAAAATTCTACTCAAGTGCAACTCTGCAACATTAACCACTTCTATAATGCCTTGTTTGCTAAAATTTCTTGGACACTACATCAGTGATTATGGAATAAAGCGTGACCCAACCAAGATGGAAACCATGATGTCTCTGAACCCTTTGGTCAGTGACAGTACTGGAAAGTGACAAGGAATGGTCCTGGGAAGAAACACCCTCTATGGCATTTTCCTAGGTTAAAGAACAGCTGTCAAAAGAAAAAGAAAGAAGTTGGTAATTGTTGACATGCAATCCAGACGCTCACCAAAGGAAGAGAGAAACTAGCAAATTTGTCAGGTGATAGATGATCTTAAAGCTTAAACTGACCTAGTCCATTGATTATGACCAGTTGCTGATAAGTCTTGAAGAAATAGCTGCTGCAATGTGCAGGGATAGAATCCTAAGATAAGTCCTTGAATGCACTAAAGTAGAATGGACTATCTAAAGAAGACAATAGAGCTGACCTATTACAGAGATGATGATTTATTAGAGGCTCAAGCAATCTGTTAAAAATTTCTTATGACTAGAGAAAATGTCACTGTTGAAGTCAAAAGTTTTAAGAACCAATTGTTAGGGGAATTTAGTATGATTGAATCTGTGCTTCTTAGAGGATGTTTTTTTTATAGCTTGAAATTTAGATTTCTCTTTTTGGCAAGTGTATAGTCTCAATTTTCACCAAATAAGAAGCAGAAATGGAGTCTTTGATATTTTAACATTTTATACTCTATTGTATTCTATATTGTGCTATACTTCCAAGTGTTTGATATTACTGGTTCTTGCTAAATAATGAGTTATAAAACAGAAAACTATTTAGATAATATTTTCACTACTGATAATATCTATTTTTCAGATTCATTACAATAGAGTATACATTCTTTTTGTTTAATTTATAATGATTTGATTCTATCTTTGCTTCTTTATTATATTTGTCTATTTGACATTGAGTGTTTCTCTTGCACTTTTGTGCTTCTATGCTTGCACTTGTTTAAGAAGGTTTTGTTAAGTTCATTTGAAATTGTTATGAATTTAGGCATTCATTATTTAGAGCTCCTTGGTGGATTATTAGGTTTACATTATTAAAAGCATACTTCATTATTTCTTGTCTAAAATCAGAGGACATCAAATGTCAATAATCAGAAGTAGGAAGATTACATAAGATAATATTGGCATGGGTGAAATATTTGCATTCTTTTTATTTATGCTGTGGCATATTTGGTGAAAAAACGTTCAGACATACCAATTAAATTATTCTAATTGTTGAGGAACAAGCTTAAGAAGATCATGTATATTTTGATCAAACCTTTATAAGGAAATGACTCAGACATAGTGTACCATAACAGTACCAAACAGACGCCTCTACCTCTATGCTATGCATAGCCATTTGCACAACCATATGTGAACATGTTAATGGCTGCATTGCTATGTCTCAAGTAGCAGTTGGACCTCACTGCAACCTTACTCTGGGGAAAAGTTGACATACATATGAAACTCTGTCCTAGTTCATTAACACAAAAATTCATCTGCTACTACACCTCCCAAGTAGCCACCAAGAGAAAGAAAGAGAGTATGAAAGCTGAGTTGACTATGTTAGCCAAACAAGGAGAAAAACTTGTCATGAGGGGAGAAAGAGTGGCCGGAAACATACCTTGAATCCTCCTTTTCTCTCAGCAGTTCCAACGTACTTGCTTGCAGTTTCTGTCTTTACAAGCTCTTGACTGGTGTGAGACTCCTTTTTAAAGCCCACTCCAAAATTGGAGCCACAACCCTTGACTATCTTCACAGTGTCCTGGCTAGTGTTCACTCGTGTCTTTATCTCTTTGTATCAGCTGCTCACTCACTTTCAAACCCAAGTCATACCCTTACTTCTGCCTGGTAGTGGATGGAGGGCATATCCTTTTCCAGTGGTTCTACACTTGCACAGAAAATTTGGGACCTCCAGAGTTTTTTTCTAGTCATTTTTAATTACCATAGTCATTCACCTGTGACTGGCTGGCCTACAATGAGTGCTTGGGCCTAAGTCACTCAGAAGTCAGCTGGCTATTCCTGTAGACTCTGTGTCTGCTTTTTCTTATTTTTTCTTCTCTCTCTCTCCTTCCCCAGAAATTAGCCTTTTGTTCTCTTGATAATTTGGACCTACCATATCACATTACAATAGTTATTGTCAGTTTGAACAAATGTGAAGAATTTGAACAAATCTTTGAAGTTGAATCATATAAACAAGGGTCATTCAAAAAACTCTAAGCCTCACCTAGAAAGAAGAGCCATAGCTGAACATTTTTGTTGTGGCACTTCTTATCTTATATAGCTAAAAAAAACTAATTCAGATTTCTCTATTAATTTCTATGCTGATGAGGCCTGTACAAAGGTGAAAGGTGTACAGCAAATCTAAAAATGGACAAAATAGGTCCAAGCAGTCAAAATATCTGCAAAAAAATGTATGATACCCAAGGAAATCCATGAAGTGATGATACAGATACTTGCTGAGGACTCCCCTTCCTATTCCTGTGAAGAAGTGGACTGTAGAATTTAAGCAGAGTAGAAACAACACAGAAGATGATCTTTGGTCAGGTCATCCAAAACTCTCAACCTCTAGTGAACAAGTTGATGTTATTCACTATGTAGTTTTGGATGACAGTTTCTTACTGCCCAACAAATAGTTAAGTCTATAGGCATTCATTTTAGTTCAGTCTACACTGTTTTAATTGAGATCTTGGTGATGAGCCAGCTGTTTGGAAGATGGGTCCCAAGAATGCTAATGCATAAGCTGAAAAAGAGTGACATTTTCAGAACATTTCTGACTCACTTCCAGGCTAACTCTAAGAATTTCCACAGCAGATCAGTAACTCTTGAAACCTGGATTCACCACTTCAAAACTGAATGAAAGATTCAAAGCAAACACTGGAAACACTTTGATTTACCACCTCTGAAGAAGTTTAAGCAAGTAATATCTGTTAGCAAGTTGATGGCATATGTTTTTTTTATTCTGATGGCATAATCATGAGAGACTACTTGGAAAAGGGAAAGACTATTATTAGACAGTACTATGCATCAGAATCAAGACAACTGAAGGAACGAATAAAGTCAAAATGCAAAGGAAAGCTAAGGGCAAGTGAGCTCTAACTCCAGGATAATATGCCTGTTCATACTGCTCAGTTTGCAGTAGCTGAAATGACCAACTGTAGCTTTGAATTGTTACCCTATTCCCCTTACTCGACAGCTCTATCTGACTTCTTTCTGTTTCCTCAACTCCTATCCAAGTTGCATGGTTGCTATTTTGAAAACATTTCTGAGTTCATATATTCTGTGGGGGAGTGTTTGGAGGACTAATATGTCACTGTCTTATGAGATGGGATTACAATACTTGAACATCATTGGACCAAGTGCATTAATATCAAGGGGTACCATCTTGAAAAATAGTGAAAGATGATCTTGTTTTCCTGACTCCATCTGAATGAAGCTTAGAATTTTTTTAACGACTCTTGTATGGTATATAAGATAAAAGGTATTTTTATTTTTGCTTATATATATTCACCCAAACCCTTCACATAAACTGGATGCTACACAAGGTCAATTTTTTTGCTTATAAATTGTTTGTAGCCAAGAACAAGGATTTGAGTATTATGGAATCTCTTAATATCTATTTTCAATATTTTTAAAACTGCAATACAAATCTATATTAATTACTTGAGAATTCCAAATTATAAATTTGTTTATGCTTCAAATTTGATTTGAAATTTCTATTTAAAACAAAAATATATTTTCTGATGAATATAAATCTTAAGAAGAAAACTTGATGAATATGTTATATAAAAAACTTTTTAAAAATTTTTACTAATGTTGTGCAAGGAAAGTGCAGATTTTTATATTGCACACTTGTGAAACCTTTTACTTTAAACTCTCAAAGGAGGAAATTGCAATAAGAATTATAGATTATTTTCTTTAAAAACTGGTTTCAATAGTTACACAAGAATAAAGTCAATAGAATCGGTTAATTTTGTTGCAGGTGCTCTAATTTGATTTTTATAATATATCATTAAAAAAATTGGTATTCCATCTACAATCTGCAAAACAAAGTACAAAATTTTGAGTGGACAGAAAATTTGTTTGATTTATAAAGTAAAAAGAAAATGACTTATTTTCAACATTAACTTTATTGAATAACATATCTACATTTTATTCCTGTCTTCTGTCATCTTTTTACACAGCTTTATTATTTCATCTTACTAGAACTTTTTAATTTTCTCAGCAAAGAATTGCTGTCTTTATAGTCTTTCAGGAAAAAAAAGCAAATTAAAAGAATTTTGTAAAGACCAAAATAAATGATGTTGTAAAAGTGCAATATCCAGTGAATATGGCAGATAAGTGAATATTTCTTAGTCAAACTGTAATTTTTATTTAGTCACTAAATTAACATGCACTCTAGCAGTATTCTCATTGAATATTATACTGTTTCTTTTAACTAATTCCGGAGGAATGTTTTTCATTGATTGCTATATTTAGATCATATGATAAGTCCTCTCGAAGGATTTCATAATAGACTTTCATCCAGTTATATCATATGAACAGCATCACCTTCTTTGGATGGAAATGGCCTTTGGTACAATTAGTGGTAGTCCATTTTGATTATCACCATTATCTCTTTGATGTTATTGTAAAATATCTACTATTCATTATCTATAGCAATTTCTTTAAAAAAAAAACAACAAAGTATTTAAATATTATGCAGTAGATTTTTTTATTCACTTATGTGGAAGTCATCCATCAAAGCATCTGATATAACCAAGCTGTTAAGGATTTGATCATTGGTCAACCACATTTGGTCTACCTGATCATAAAACATTTTTCAGTGATAAATCTAACAGAAAACAGTGCAAACAACTTTTGACACATTTGATTGTCCATAATACTTTCTTCATAAACTGCACCACTCTTTTTTAAAAATAAAAGTATAATATGTACTAAAAACTGTTCATTTTCTATGTTCAGTATTAGAATCAGTAAACGAATACTAGTTTGATTTTTTACCTGTTTTTTAAGAAATACATGCTGATATGTCAGCAATAGTTACACACAAAAGTAATCTGGCATAAAGTTAGTTAAAAATAAATTCTCCAAAAGCATAAATAATAAACTAACCATACTTTGATATTCTGTAATCATCCTAATTAAGATGTATGAATTTTACATTTATGAAACCTGTTAAAAACTGCTCCTTAGCTATTTTGATTTATAACTGAAATATTTTTTGTTCTACTTTTACACAAGTAATATCATTATTTATTATCAAGTCTTTGTAAAGTTAGATTTGGTCTATCCTTTTATTCATTTGTAATTTGCCATATATCTTTCTCATATATATCCCTTGTCAGCAAAGTACAAACTGTTAGGCTTCTCACCATAAAATTTTACATAGAGTCAATTATTAGTGTTAGTATTTTATCCAAAATATTAAACTGCTACACCAATCAACACCCTGTCTGAAGTTATTAAACAAATCAATGATTCAAATCTGGTTTTGAAAAAACTATCAGATCTTAAATAATCAATTTAGATGTAAAATCAAAGCATGTGTAAAAATTTTAGGTAGTATCAATATATTTTATTGATGTTATTTGATGTATTCTAAAAATCTGCCATCTGAAGTGATTTGGCAAAACCAAAGAATCATATTTTACCTTAATAAAAAGGCAATAAAATCATCAAAAATTGATCAACACTTATAATAACAAGCACATGTGGTTAGTCTTTGAATCCTTTATATTTTAATATAGTACCCCTTCTTCTCAATGACAATCTATTATCCATTGATTTTATTAATTTTTTTTACTTCGGTAGGTTCAATTTCTGACTTGGTAGTTTTAATTGTTTCCCATAGGTCTGCTTTGCTTTTATATTGTTTGCCACCTTTGTATAATTTCATCTTTACAATCAGCCGTAGATCTTCAATTGGATTCAGATGTCTGAATTAGATAAAATCCATCTCTTAGTCCATTCACCAGGTCCATCAAATATCACTTGAGATTTGTCCCCCAAAATTACTTTAGAGAAGTTAATTTTAATGTATTTCTTGGCCAAATTTTTGATACTTTAAAATATTTGCTTTAGTAACAGGAAGTTGCCCAGGAGATTTTTTTAAAGATCCCAATTCACAAAGTATTCAACATCTTTTGTCCTTTTTGATTCCATCCTTTTCAAAAATCTAAGCACTGGTCAAAAGTGTGTTTTTTTTGCTTTAACTTGCTTTAGTTTATGTTCATTTCAAGGAAGCAAGTTTTTAAAGCTTTTTTCTTTGCTTTAAGTTCTCAACTTAGTTATATTTTCAACAGCCTTCTTTATCATTTGTTGATCTCTGAAAAGCTCCTTTGATATCTCCAAATTAGAGGTTCCTTCACTTAATAGTTTTGTTATTTTCTGTTTTTCAGCAGTTTTTAGATCCTTCTCTTTACCCATGTTTCAACTTTTATTATGGACAAAAAAACAAAACAAACGTTTTTATTAGATTTCAGAGGTCTTAACTTAATATTAGTTTAATTTGCATATTCACTTCAGTTAGACCAGTTTTGTGAATTCCAAATATTTCAAAAACTAACCATTAAAAATGGCAGAATATTTTACTAAAGGTGGAAATGGGTGAGTTTAAATTTAACGAATATTAGTTCAGAACTTTTGGTGTTATTGAGGTTTTTTTGATTGGCATAATAACTGCAGACAGACTGTAATTACATTTTTCTAGAGATTTTAGTTCCTTATGTTTAATGTTCTTATTTGCCTTCTTTTTTCCTTGATATTGTTTTACAAAAATATTTGACTAAACATCGTTTGTTTTCCAATTTTGATATTTAAAAAACCAGAAATCAGTTTTAATGTAACTTCATGTGATGAATTCACCTTAAAATAACTTTTAGTCCTTTTTAGTGCAAAATAGATGAATATAAAATGTTAAATCTAGTTTATTTTATATATCAGCAAAACTTTAACACTGTAGCCCAGTTGGCTGGAAGTGTAGAATATGTCAACTGCCTCTCTGCAGAGGAGTAAGACACCCACCCCAACAAATGTCCTGGATATGAAAATAAACCATCTAATGGTGAAGATCCAGTCCTGAAGCTTTGGGGAATGTGGAGTACCCCTTCATTGCCATTACTCCCAGGTTTACCTTGACCTGGAGTGGCAGTACCTGTTATGGTCCCATCTATGGATCAAATAGAGCAAATAGAAGTGTTCTGGGTATAACAGTAAAATGCATCTCATGTTACGGGTTCAGTCCTAGAGCTTTGAGAAATGTGGATGTTCACTCTGACCTAGAGTGATAGTACTTGATAGGGTCCCATCTATGGGTCTAATTAAACTGTTTGACCATTTAACTCTGTGCAAATAAATGACTGATGTTAAATTGAATTCTTAGTGCTACATAGGAATACTTGGAACCATTTAACTGCATGCAAGTGAATAAGTAATGTTGAATAGAATTAATTGAAACTGTTTAACTGTGTGCAAAAATTGAATCATTGATATTATATAGTAATACTTGGAACCATTTAACTGTGTTTAAATGAATGAGTAGTGTTGAATAGAATTATTAGTGTTAAATAGCAATACTTGAAACCACTTCACTGTGTACAAACAAATGGCAATAATTGAAACCATTTAACTGTGTGTTAACTCATCATCATCATCATCATGACGTGCGGCTAGCACGGATATCCCTGACCCCCTCTCTCCACGTCTCCCTATCATTCATCGCCTTCGGCAGGTCTTCGGGGTTACATCCCGTATCATCACATAGCTTTTGTATGAATGTTTGAGCTGGTCGTCCTGCTTTTGATTGGCCATATGCGGAGGTCCACAGGAGCAGATCCCTTACGATCTCGTCTTTGCTTCTCCAGCAGTGTCCGGCATGTCTGGTTCGTCTAACTTGTATAGTTTTCGTGATAGGTGGTAGGTGGCCGTACAGTTGGCACCGTGTGGGGTGTTGCTGCCAGGACCTGTTCAATATTGCTCGCAACATTCTTGTATAATTGCCGTTGAGCTTCTCCAACCGTTTAGTCAGCGTCCAAGTAGTGCATCCATACAGCAGTATCAACACGACCGCCGCCTGGAAGAAACTGCGTTTCATTTTCTCGGTCAGGTTTGATTTCCATATGATCGAAAGCCTATCGATAGCTGTCCATGCCTTCGTTAGCCGTGTGTCAATGTCTTTTTCGGTTGATGAGACGCTGCTTCCTAGGTAGGTGAATTTGTCAACCAGTTTCAGGGAGGTTCTGTCTAGTGTGGAGATGTCGCCTTTCTGATTAAAGCACATAAATTCAGTTTTCTGTGCATTGACATGGTATCCAATGCCTGCAGCGGCTCGTTCCAAACTATGCAGTAGTGTTTCGGCTTGGTTGGGTGTATTGGCCAGTAGCGCGATGTCATCGGCGTAGTCGGCGTCGGTAATTGTTTTTGTGGGGTACCTTCTGCTTCTTTTCTTTGTCAGCTCAAAGCCGTTTTCCCTAATGTTACCGATCGATGTCCTAAGTATGTGGTCTAGACAGATGATGAAGAGGTATGGGGCAAGCGTGTCCCCTTGTAGTACTCCTGCTACAATGTCGAAGTAATCTGTGTCTCCATCCGGTGAACGCACTTTCACTTTGGTGTTTCTGTAGAGAATCATTATTGCTGCTACGGTTTCTTCTGGTAGGCCGTATGCTAGTAGGATTTTTTCCATCTTCCCTCTGTGAATGGAATCGAAGGCCTTGGTAAAATCGACAAATAGTAATGTCGCCTGTAAGTTTTTTGCCCTCACGCCTTCTGGGATTCTACGAATGGTCAATATTTGTGAGGTCGTGGACCTGTTTCTTCTGAAGCCATTTTGGTTTTTCCTCAGGATGTTGTCGATTTGGGGTACTATGCGGTTTCGTAGTAGGGCATTGTAGATTTTGGCTGCTATGGATGTGAGTGTTATACCTCTATAGTTCTTGGCTAATCCGAGGTCACCCTTTTTAGGGAAGGGGATGATGCATCCCTTCGTCCATCTGTCTATCGGATTTTGGTTATAAACTGCGTTGCAGTGTCGGAGCAGTATGTCGTCGAATTGTCTCGTTCTCCACACTTCTGGGGGAATCTCGTCAAGCCCCGCAGCTTTTCTATTTTTAATTTTTCTAAGAACCGAGTCGAGTTCTTCTTTAGTGAACGGCCCTAGTTTAATGTCTAATTGCTTACTGATAATTCTGGTGATCGGTTCCTGCGTAGTGTTCGGAGGGTTAGCTAGTAGTTTTTCAAAATGTTGTTTCCACAGTTTAATTCTTTCTTGTTGGTTTGCCGCTTTCAGTTTTGCTTTGGTTGTGCTTTTCCTTCCACTCACTTCGTTTATTGTTTGCCAGGCTATCCTAGATTGCCTATCCTCCACCGAGTCTCTAATCTTATCTATCTTATTTTGTATGAATTCCGTTTGTTCTTTTAGATATATGCCTGCTAATTGCTTTTGTGCCTTCTTTAGTATTCGGGCATTTGCAATTGTTGGGTTCTTCCGGTAGCTTTCGGAGGCAGTTTTCACTAGTGCACATTTTTCTCTAACCTCTTCTGTTTCCCATGGGGCTCTATATTTCGTTCTAGGTTTTGTTGGAATACACTTTGATGCTGCCTCTAGGTGTGCGTTAACGAAGTTCTCATATTCGTCGTTTGGGTTATTTTTTTCTTCCTTCTCTTGTAGTGTCTCGAATCTGTTTCTTAGTTCTAATACATATTAATCTCTAATATCTCTGTTGTTAAGGAGGGCCCAGTCATAGTGTTTAGTGGTCGCTGTTCGTGTGGCGTTTTTTCATAGGCTTAGTTGTATTTTTGCCGTGACTATTCGGTGATCTGATGACACGCCCTCGAAAGAGGAGTATGCCTCGCAATTCATCGCACAATTTTTCCATTTCTTATTTATAAAGACGTAGTCTATCTGCGCTTTACTGTTGTTCGCGTATGTGTAGGTCCATAATTTTTCCTCTCTTTTTTGATAGTTTGTATTGAGGCAAGTTAATCTATTTTCTATCATGAAATCTGTTAGATGTTGTCCGTTTCTATTTGATGTGTTGTGTAAGCTGTATTTGTTATGTCTGTTTTTCCCGATTTGGGCATTCATATCTCCTCCAATGATTAGCAGGTTGTGTTTCGGAATGCTATGCACTAGAGAGGATAGCTCATCGTAGAAGGTGGCTAGTTTGGTTTCTTCGCTAATATTGGTAGGGCTGTAGCATGAGATGATTGTTGCTCTGGGGTTGCCATTAAACATGGCTGTCATCATCCTAGGTTGAATTCTCTCAATGCTATTAAGTGTTTTTTGGCCCAGCGGTTAGAGTGTTCGCCAATGGCCCGGGAGACCTGGGTTCAATCCCAGGTCGAGTCATACCAAAGACTTTAAAAATGGAACTTGATACCACCTTGCTTAACACTCAGCATTATAAGGTACGGTTCAAGGGTAAAGTGGAGCAATCCTGGGAATGGAGTAGCGCCCTCCCCTACACCTTGGTGTAGTAGCTATCGAAAAGGGAGCCTTCGGGTCACCCTCGACTATGGTCGCTAACTTTACTTACTTAAAGCTTTAGGTCCTATAAGCATTCCAACCCCTCCTACTGTGGCATTGACAGAGTTTTTCCAAGCTGATACAGTGGCCAGCATCCATCCATTGCCTGTTTGGTGATATTTGATATCTTCGGTGTGCGTGTATCGGTGTTCTTGTATGCAAATTATGTCTATCTTATGTTCTACGGCTGATGCGATAAGTTCTGGTAGTTGACCTATTCTATCTAGGGTTCTAACGTTAAATGTTGCTATTTGTATTGTTTGTTTGCATTTTAGTAGTTTTTGTAGCTGATTTTTCGAACACTGAGGTCAGGGCTCCAACCTCAGCAGGACGCGCCCCTTGTTTACCCACGCGAAGAGCGATGCAGTTTATGTATGTGGTTTGAGTGTGGGTCATGGTTATCTTTCAATGGCTGTTTTTATTCTCATCTATAGAAGCCACTCTTATAGATGAGCAGCAGTAGTTCCCTGATCGAACTTACAATCCTGAACATTAAACTGCAGGGTTCACACGTCCATCATGCTGCTTCCCATGTGTACGTGAAAACAAAACAAAAAAAACAAACGCGGTACTTATCATTTAAGTTTTAACTTAGTTAAAGTCCAATTGACTATTCTTATATCATAATATTTCTCCCCCCCCTGCCGAAGATTTCCTATTGCCAGATTGTTGATTTTCTGTTGAACCGGTGCTATGAAAGTAAAGCTTCTAATACTTCCTAGTATGCGGATGGAGACATTAATTAGCTCTATCTTTTTAAAAAATAAAATTACCTATAAATTATTCACTTACAAATTATATATGTATATCCATTTAACTGTGTGCAAACAAATGACTGATATTAAATTGTTAATGTTACAATACAATACTTGAAACCATTTAACAGTGTGCAAACAAATGATTAATAGTAAATTGAATTAGTTGTGTTTGATTGGAATACTTGAAATCATCTGTGTACAAACAAATGATTGATATTAAATAGAATTATTAGTGTTCAATAGAAATACTTGAAACCATTTAACTGTGTGTAAACAAATGAACTCTTGCTTATTTAAAAATGTTATCTATAAAAGTTGGTGACCGTAGTCGAGGGTGACCTGAAGGCTCCCTTTTCACTCCCCTACACTGAGGTGTAGGGGAGTGTGCTACTCCATTCCCTGGATTGCTCTACTTTACCCTTGATCCTTACCTTATAGTGCTGAGTGCTAATCAAGGTGGCATCAAGTACCATTTTTTGAGTCTTTGGCGTGACTTGACCTGGGATTGAACCCTTGTCTCCTAGACCATTGGCAAACACTCTACTCATTAGGCCAAAACTATGTGTTTACAAATCATATATATACAAACACAGTCAAAATTTGGCGTTAAATAATCAACAATGGTTGATATGCCATAAAATCCAATCAACTAACAATTACCATTGCAAGTCAGCCTAGATAAAATAATACAGGCATTCTAATTTCTGGAGTGTTTATAAGATGACCTATGATAAAGAAATCTGGCTATCGGGTAAGTTCAGCTGTCATGGCTATTTTTCAGTTTGTTTCCATATTCAATATAATTTTTACATTTTTTTCTTTTTGCAACAATTGAATTTTTTAAAATGGTTAAAAATCATTGAATACATATTTCTATTGAATAATTTGAATGATCTTTTTTGAAATTTAGCTCTCAAAATTTAGTTTTCAAATAAATTATTTTAGACATAAACTTTTGTTTTTAGAATTTACTGTGTATAGTAATCTTTATACTTGTCTATTTATGTAAAGTCAAGGGTGACCCAAAGGCTCCTTTTTCTATAGCTATTACACTGAGGTGTAGGAGAGGGTGCTACTCCATACCCTGGATTGCTCTACTTTATCCTTGATCCATACCTTATAATGTTGAGTGTTAAGCAAGGCAGCATCAAGTATTATTTTTGAGTCAATGGTATGACTTGAACTGGGATTGAACCCTGGTCTCCTGGACCATTGGTTAACACTTAATATTTGTATAATTTTGGTTGTGTGGATTTACCAATTCAAGTTGGCACACAGAGAAATGGAAGATGTTAGTATAATTGAAATAATTTAAAAATTATCTATCTAAATGAATAATAATGCCTATTCTTTGTATCACAATATTTTTGGTATTTAGTTGATTTATTTATAAAGCATTTTTAAAATCCTAATATATTACTTTTACAGAATGTAGAATACTCAGAATTACTTGAATTAAACTTTTTGGTAGCTTTTCTGACAGGGGAGAGTTAGTCCATACTTCTCTTCTTAAAAAATCTGTTTGCTACTGCTTATTTATCCAATATAGATGGGATATCTCTAGTTCAGTCCTTTTATATCTCTTATCTATCATATATTTTTTGACATTATCAAACCTACTTGCATCTAATATTACTTCAAATATACTTATATTTATTTGGGTTTTTTTTCTTCTATCTCTTACTTCATTGTCAGTTTGTACCATAGGCCTAAACATTTGGTGTTATTTGGCTATCATTTCTCATATATTATTTAGTCTTTAATATGTTTGCTATTGTAATGGAAATCAATAGTTTGTCAATAAAGCCATTTAGTATTTGTTTAGCTTGGCATAAGTGATAAAATCTTGATTCTTGAATTAAAAATTTGTCAAATACAATTATTTATTTTTTTATTATCATAACTCAGTTTTTTTTATAAATATATTGGAGAAAAAAATTTTTAAACTTAAAAAAATGTAAAATTTTGTGCATAAAATTTTTATGACTGAAAAAAAGAAATTTGAAAATGTACTTCAGGTTCACAAAAGTCCAATATTTAAACAACAGGATCTTACTATTTAACCTTTCCTTGATTAAAAGAAAAAATATATTGATAAATAAAATGGTAAATGAAAGTTGTTTTGAAATGAACTTATCAGAGTTTCAGACATAAGGGTTCTTTTTTTAGTTTAGTTTAAGATTATTGAAAATGTTTAAAAAGTCGTTTTCAGAATAGAAAGCAAACTAAAAATTGATTACCCATATGCATATTTGAAAGAAAACTCCTTATATTATCTCAATATTATCTTTGCTTATTATTTTCATACCAGTTCTGATAGGCAGTACTTGTTCATTCATTGTCTTAGTTATTTGTGAATGTTATACTTGAATATTTAATAATGGGATTTGTAAAAACCCTTATGAATATTTACAAAATTAATCTGACACAAGGCCACAAATTTGAAGCACCTGATGATAGTAAACTACTATACAGTTGATCAGATCACTTACCATTATTTGATGAAAGACACCACCAAAGCATAGTCTCTGCTTTTACAAGTAAATCTAATATCTTTAAGTGACATGTCTTATGTAATTTATCTGTATTGTTTACCTTTTATTTATTTATTGTGAATGTCAGGCTATTGTTTCAGCAATCCATTGCTTAAGTTTTATTTTCAGATCTTACAGTTTTCCATTGTTTGCCTTCCATAAATCTTTTAATCACCATTGCAATCATTAAATTATATGTCCTTGATGAAAATCTTGCCATTATTATCACAGTAGACAATAATTGGACCAGTGTAGTGGAAATATATGTAAAAGAATCATCAATTGATATTAATAAAAAAACCATCTGATAATTCTTTAAGACTGGGTAGAAGGAATAATATATAGTGTAAAATCTTTATAGGTTAGTAACACTAACAGATTCTGTCCAATTAGACTATTATGCCTTGTCAATAATAAATCGTTGATTATTTTTCAGAATATTAATAAACGAATACTGCTGTTTGTTCAAGAATATGGATTTACATGATGCTATTACCTCCAAATAGTTTAAACATATTGAAATAGATTCTCTTCCTTGAAGCCCAATCAAAATAGGGCTTTTTCATATGTTAGATGTTTTCAGGATTTGGATACATGTAGATATTTACTAAGTTTTAACTTAGTCTAATGCAAAACAAATAAGGACCACCAGTGAAGATCAAACTTATAATAGCAGTGGTCTGTATGACACCTTTAAAGAAAAATCGGCTGAAAATTTAATGTTTCTTAGATGTTTTTCTTATTTTAAAAATTAACTAATAAAACTTATTAATTTTAATCCATTGATGTAAAAAAAAATGTAATAGAATTTTAAAATTTCATCTCATACAAGCAGAATATAATATAATATATATATATATATATATATATATATATATATATATATATATATATATATATATATTTGTACCTAAATATTTCATTTTTATTTTCATTAAATGTATTTTTCAAAATCATCCTTTGAAGACTGGGAATTATGTTGGCAATATTATTTTTCAACTTGTAGTATTTATTGATAAAATTCCCTCAATTCCTTTATAATGTATGTAAAGAATTAACATTTTCGAGCAGAAGAAAGTCTTTTTTTTTTGTTATTTTTACTGATAAGCAAAGTTTCCGGTATTTTATATATATATATATATATATATATATATATATATATATATATATATACACACCTTCTTCAGTCCAACTGAAAAGTGTTATCTCGTTACTAAGATAACTACTATTTTCAAGTATGCCCCAAAAGTACGATTTTAATTCAACTCCCCCCCCTCTTTTTTTTTCTGGGATTCTTTTTATTGTTTTACATTTAGTAAAGTTTTAGTTAGTATTTAGAATTTATTTTGTGGCTTGTAAAGTTGTATAGTTCGTTTTTTTGTTTTTTGGGGGTTTTCTGTTTTATTTTTTTTAATATTAGGAACATTTATCTAATTATGTAAGTGGCGTAGTGGCTAAAGTGCTGGATTGCGACATCGTAGTAAGCTAGTTCGAACCCCAATCCAACTATTACGTTCATTTTCGGACTAATAACCATGGGGAAGGTATTGAACCTCCTTATCCCCTTAGCTATGGGTTAAATACTACCGTTATTATTCTTCTCCAAGGATGGCTTTGGCAACGAAGTTTGATGTGCCATTAAATAAAGAAACCAAGCCAAATTATGTAAAATTTGAAGAGCAAGCAAGCTTATTGAATTCACTCGTACATTTCATTGAAAATTAAAGATAAATCCATCAAGCTATTATGAAATTTGAACTGTTCTTTGTCAGATTTTTAAGTAAATTGATGGAGCTCTTGATAGAACCTGTAATTTTTAGATTTGAATGTTGCAAAGTAAACAACTAGTTGGTACAAAAATTAAAGAAATCTTTATTTCATTTATTCATTGGCATAATATTTTTTTCTTAAAGGAATAAAAATTCTTATATTTTTTAAGAACATTTTCTGAATTTTTAAAAAAAAGTTTATTCCAAGTTGGAGCAGTTTACTTTTGAATCCTTAAAAAAATGGATATTTAAGATTGCTAATGAATGAATGAAAATTTAAATTTGATTTTGAAATAATAAACTTAAATTTAGATTGCTTTTTTATGGTGTTATATTTAGAGGTTTTAAAAAACGAAAGCAATTATTTTTTAAAACTTTTATAAAGCTTTTCTAAACCTATGTGACCTTGAAATCATGTTTTCCTCTGAGGAGAGGGAGAAAATATGCCTGTTTTGATTATTTTCATTGATCAAAACAAAATGATTGGAGAAAATAAATAAGCCACTTACTACCAGTCAGTTGTACTGAGTAAGTGAGGGCTGATAGTTTTAATTGAATTATACTGCCTGCTCGTTTGTTTCCTTTTTTTTTCTTCTTCCTTTTTTTAATAGTGATTAGATATTAACAATTTAGCAGTGTAAATTTTTTTTAAGCTAGCAAATATTTAAAAAAATAGTACACTCTAGTTTCAAAATATTCAAATACCATTCTTAAATAAACAAAATAAATCAACAAAAAATTTTCTTTTGCAAAACTATTTCCAAAAATCACTTTCCTTTCATTTCCTTTGGCCAACTAGTTTTCCCTTTGGGTTTGTCTAGTGACTTTTTAAATTTTTTATTTATCATTTCCAATACTTATTCTAATTTTACTGTAAACGTTGATTTTTATTTGATACAGATTTTTACAAATTATAATTTTTTTTATTGGCTTCTTACCAATGTTTATCTTTTCAGGTATACCCACCTCCAATTCTAAGTTTTCCTATTTAAACTCGAATCCTTTTAAAATGCACACATGTGATGACAAAAAGTTCTGAACGGAGAATGAAAATTTGACTAAAATTACCTATCAAACATTTTTACACTGATAAATCAATTTCCAACCGCTTTATTTAGTCACAGAACATTTGATTTATGTGAATGCAAGAATGCATTTTTTTTTCAGGAAACTAAACTTCGTTTTATTTTTAATGTGATTTCCAATTATTTCCTAAGCTTAAAATTCAACAAAATAATCAAACTGTGATGAAGAATCTAACCGGCACACTTATATTTTATTAATTTTTTAAAGTTTGTTTTCGAGTGAACGTTATATCTTTTAGTGTCGATTAAAAATAAAATTTGAATGATTTGGAGAAAAAAGTATTTAGATTAAATTTCGTATTAATGGAAACTAAAATCAGATCGGATTAAATACTACCATCACTTCCATCGAGTTTTTACGATCAAGCCAATCACCACACAAGAATTACTGAGCTTTATTTTACAACTGAATGAATAGTGCTCGATAGTTGTAGAACCAAGTCCATTACATCAACTATTTTGTACAATTTACTTGCATGTGACCGACTCTGTTTTTTTTTATTTAGTTATCAATACACCATTTATTTGGCACTATATCTCTTCCGTTGTTTTTTTTTTTTTTTTTCTTCCAAATTTATTTCTGCGATACTAATGGTTTATCTCTCCTCATTGAGAATTTATCGTCTTTTCATTAAAACTTGTTTATGTTTACCGATTTCATTTTTATAATTACCCTATTATTTATTTATTTGTTTGTGAGATAGTAAAAATGATAACATTACAATAAACTGCTTCCTTCGTCTCCAATTTATAAGAGTATTTTAATGTGAGAATTTGTTTTCTAGCTCTAAGGAAGATAAAATAATGTAAAATCGAAACCGACATCGAATGGCAAAACTATTTTATCTAGGAGTACTTACTATCTCAACCACTTCCCAAATTCTAGAGTGGACAACGATCGTTGCCACCACTTCGACGGTTACTTTTATCACTGTAATGTCATTATTATTTGTTATCTTCCTTATTACTTTGCCTCCCTTGGTTACCTAAGTATGGCAGAACTTAGGCCTTGCAGCAGCAATTCTAATGTTGGTTGTGGTAGGAGTTAGAAGAGAAGCAGCTGCTGCTCCTTCTTCCTTAAAATAAAACTTGGAGAAGGAGGAGAACCAGAGATCGTGGTGGGAGTAAGAAAAAAAAATGGACGTTGTAGTAGTGGTAGCAACGTAGGAGTTGTGGGAGTAAAACTCAAAGTCTAAGTAGTAGTAGGAAGAAGAGGGAGGAAAGCATTTAAAAGAAGTGCATATCCATACGCCATCGCTGGTTCGGTCTACAATATAGGTCACTCTTGAAACGGTCTTATAAACTTCTTTAAATCATTTAAACTCTCCATAAGTATATAATATCCTTCTGTTCGGACTTCAGTAGTATACTTATATGACATTTTTTAGCTAAAAATGTTGCTTTAAAAAAGTTTGTCTCACCGAATAGGGTGAGGTCGAACAAGGGTAATGTATGCTAAGTTATGTTAATGTAATGTCTGTGACCTACACATGTAAATCAGCCTGCTCTGGTTTTATTTTTATCTCTTTGTTGGATGCTCTAGTTTTTGGTTTGTTTTGAGTGATT
Organism: Sepioteuthis lessoniana; assembly: GCA_963585895.1. NCBI lineage: Eukaryota > Metazoa > Mollusca > Cephalopoda > Myopsida > Loliginidae > Sepioteuthis > Sepioteuthis lessoniana. Next base: position 145,206 of record CAUZXS010003694.1, read on the forward strand.
GGGAAGACTTACTGAATGTTGTGGTGAAAGGATGTCAAGTAACATGAAAGGTAGGTACTGTTGATGATTTCGTATTTTGGCTAAAAGTTGTATCTTGACCAACAAGTTGGCTAGATCACGATTGCATACGTGTTGGGGGAGAAAATGGCGCTAAATCTTGGTTCCATGTGTGTGTGTGTGTGTGTGCGCGCGTTGCGTGCATCCATTGATGTAGGTAGGTAGGGACGCACGTACCTACCTACCTACTGCTCCCTCTCTGTATGTTTGTGTGTGTGTCTGTGTCTTTCTCTCTCTACATATATATGTATATTATACACATACACATCAGGACTGCAGTGACGGTGGTGGTAACGGCAATAGTTGTTATTGTAAAGATGATGCTGACCATGGCAGGCTCCAACTCAGTGCGAGAGCCTCTTATTCGAACTTATTCTCGACCAGCCCTCCATTAATTATACACAACTTGTTTATATGCCATCAACAAACTAATCTATCTACCCCAAATGTCTTAATCAAATGCATTATTCGTTGTTTTGTTTTTTTCCTTTTGTATTCGAGATCTGCAGAAGGGAGCCATTACATTTTGTTGAGGGGATGGTGGGGAAAAAAAACTCAATTGGTTTTGTATTATTTTATATTGGTGCATCAAGAGGCTGCCCCTTGTCATGACAGTTTACCACTACTACCTACCTTTCGCTGCTTTGTTCTGTTCACATTGACACACCCACACAAACCCTCTAACATTCATTTTACTTAATTTTATCTACAATTGACAACTCATAAATTGTCAACTAATTTCTACATATCCAGTGTCTTTCTCCTCCTGTTCGTCCCTTTTATTTCCATTATTGTTAAATTGATAATCAAAACGCTTGTTTTCTAAGTCTTGATAAGAAATGCATGCCTACTCAGCAACGTACTTATCAGATAGTTGGTATTGGTATTGTTTGCATAGTTGTCGAACTGGACTTTGCCCTTTATTATTATTTGTGAATGCCTGTGATAAGTACTAAGTGTCAAGCTCCTCTTTAGTTTACAATATCAACTCTAATGAATCTCGACAACAACACTGTAGATTGAGCATGAGTCCATGTTTTAATGCGGTCTAACATCGTGACTTGAACATTCAAATTTCAAGAACTATTTATAATTTTGAGTATACACGATATATTTTGCTGATGAATTATAAAATCGTATTGCATTAGTCGAGCGATAAAAATCCTATTACATTCATACAATATTGGCCAACAGTGACATCAATGTTTTTTGAGGATTAAAAAATTGACTTCTGTCAACATTTCTCTAATTCAATAATTTTGTTGTTTTTTTTTTTTTTTGTCTAGATTTGTAAATTGAAATTTCTTTTTAATGTAATGTATAAGTTTGTTTTGCTTACTGTGATCACAAGTAGATAAAATTTGTTACCACTCGGTCACCATATTCTTTTTACCTCTTATCTCTCCTTCGCATACATAGCCGTGTCGCTAAAAACGTCATGATTTTTAAATACACGTGCTAAAATCCAATAACTTACGTTTGAAAAAACATTTTTCGTTATATACTATAGTTCGGTTAAGAGACAATCTGTTTAAGTATAGAAAATGAAATGCATTAATGTTTTTGATGTATATTAATTGTCATATGTTGTTAAAAAATGAAAATAATTAACTCAATTTTACACTGATGATAGGCAATCTTAATTCTTAGAATTAATGCTGTATGTTAATTCTGGATGGGTGTTTTATGAAGTACCTTTACGCAGTGTCGTCAAAAAATTTGAAAATTACCCAGCCTCCTATAGCTATAATAAATGGAATGGTGGTTAACTTTACTCGTCTTGTAGTTAGGCAGATGCTGATATGAATGCTTGAATATGCGCTCTATTCAAATAATTTCTATTTGCTATTAAACTGAGATTTTAAAAAATTCTATATAATAAAAATCCACTGTATATTAGCTAGCCTATTGTAATTATTGATAAGAGATACTTCATTATCTTTCGGACAGGAGACGGTAAGTTTTTAATTTTCATAATTGCCCACAACAACAGTGGAAATTTAATTGGGTTCGCTTTTCTTTTTCAAATATATATATATTCGAATCTTTTAAATTTTTTGTGATCGTAGTGGGGCTGATGAATAATGATAGAATAGATGTTTAAAGAAATCATAATTTCTTTACTGACTCTCATTTATTTCGTATTTCAACCACGAGGTTTGTGGAGGGGAGAACGTTGTGCTCGCTCATTGAGAGCTTTAAGAAGAAAGGGGGTGTCTTCAGAAGAACTGGACATTTTTAATCCATCTATATATCAAGTTAATTTCTTTTTTCTTTTTCCACAATGTTCGTTATTTATTTATTTTTACATGTGATACAAATAAACAGTTTATGCTACAAATAAGTGACCATTAAATAAATGAAAATATGTGGTTTGTAATTGTTTTTAATTGCAACTTCATCCGATTTTGTATTTAAATCATTATACACTCACTAATCACATCTCTTTAGGTTGAATATTTATTTATCTCCTTAACTAAAAAAGAAAAAGAATTGATTTATTAATTTATATAGTAGTACACTTATTTATTATTAGATTGCTACCACTATCCCATGGTATTGTCGTTATTTATTTTTGTTAAGCACCAGACTTACACACACACACACACACATTATATATATATATATATATATATATATATATATATATATAGTTTTGGGTAGATAGTGTCAGGAAATAGTTGACATCTGATGGTTCAGTATTGTTGATCTGCCTCGAAATGACACGTAGTACTGCGTCTATTTCAAATCATCAGAGTTGAGTCGTAATGCTGCTACTACTACGTTTATGTATCTTTCTTTTTGCTAGCTTCTCTGGCTGTGACTAGCAAGCTAGTCCGACAGCAGTAGCAGCAGCTAGCATATGCCAACATTAAAACCTTAGTGGCAACAATTCGTGATCACTCGAATAAACTAACCTGTCACATGTTACATTCAACCAGGGATACACACGCACATAACCACGCAAAACAAACAAAAGCTCACAACAAAGAAAAAAAAAAGCTAGTGTAATCAACAAAAAGACTAACGTAAAATGCTTGATCTTTCTGTTGCAATCAGAAAAATTACTTTAAATCTAGGCAAAAAGAAGTTATACCAGAGAAGTTTTCCTGTTGTCCTTTTAGTTTTTTTTTTACTGTCCGTTGAGCGGGCAGAGTGAGAGTAACAACTCATAATCCTATTTCTTAAGATACGCGGCCTTGAACTTGGCGATTGAGGTATTATCTTCTATGTACCGGAATAACCGACATTCATTGAAGTAGTTTTTCGAAGATGTCTATTTTATTGTATATTCTGAAAAGGAAAATAAAGGAGCAGATATGTTTACTAAACTTATTCTATCCATTCTACTATGTCATTTTAAGTGTTAAGATGACCATTTAAAATGATATTTTTTCGTGGATTATCACTATACCCGAGTGCTACATTTCCTACTTTTTTTTGTCTTGAAACTAGTAAAGACTGATTCCATTCTCAGCTTTTAGCTGTCTTAAAATTGTAGTGAGTTATATTTGAAAATGTTTGTTTTTAGTCAACTGAGAATATTGTAAGTTTTTATTTCATGTTAAGTCCTATTTTGTAAACAATAACATTATTTTTTTGCCATTGATTGTAATAATTAATAACATTAAAATTTTTTACCGTATCCGATCAGTAACAATTTACAGAGTACATTCGTCTCATTTTTAAATGGGGAAATTAAGACTCTCTTAATTTACCTTTTAAAATTTTTTGAATTTATGATCAGTTTTTGGTCAATATCATTTTAAGAAGGAAGAGATTGAAAGTTTCGTTCGATTAGAATGGTATAATCTTTATTACTTTCTAACAAGTCTTCTATTTTTGATAAAAAGAAATATAAACTGTTGTCTTTTCAGTGTGTGTGCGTGCGCATGTGTGTGTATTTTAAAATATATTTTCGAAAATGACGACTTGTTTTAATTAGATTTCTTAATCATGATGTTGGGTGTTAGCATTATTAGTTTTTGGCAATTATAGTAATATTAAATGTTTTTGCATCTTCCTCCAGTAAAAAGAAAGCCCGAGGAGAAGATGGTGTCAGCAGTTTAGAAGAATTGTGTAATGTGTGGGAACTGTTTAATACTTATAGGTTGGCTTAAGAAGGTTTAAAGCAAATATTAATGATGGGGGTAGGTGAAAAGTAAGAGAATGTCTGTAAAAGTCTACATCTGATTTCTACCATGGACCTGTTAATTTTTCATTGAGTCATTTAAGTAAACTCCAGTTATTTCGTACTTGTATGGTACACACACTGTATTCGAAAAAGAGTTGACTACTCATTCTTATGCTGATGGGTGATTGCTATTTCTATTTTATCAATGAATACTCTCTAAGTTAATGAGAATTTGCTGATATTTTGTTAAGACTAATTTTTCTATTTTTGCCCATACCTAATCCTATTGTATTTAATGTTCTGAAAACATCACTCTGAAGACATTCCTGCCTGATATTGTCGATACTCTCTCTCTCTCTCTCTCTCTCTTATATATATATATATATATATATATATATATATATATATATATATATATATATATATATATATATAATCTGAATCGGTAAACAAAATTTTATTGTGTACAGTTGATTTCTATTTTGAAATTGAAAGACCATTTAATTCTCTCCTTTTCTGACTCTAAAGTCTTTACCTAACCATAATCTTCAGGTCTTAATGAAAATGTTTTACATTTAAAATCTTATGATTTTAGCTTGGTCCATAATTTTGTTCCTTGTTTATATGAAATTATTTGTACCAACCTTTTCATTTTTTTGTAACCTTACCTCTTAGTGGTTAAAATTTAAGATACTCTGAAAAATAGTTCAAGCATTGATGTAACTATTTCATTGCTGAAACTTTTTTCGTTGTACGCGTTTCTAATTTTTTAGGATCCTTTCACGCTATAAATTTATTTTATATCTTGTTTATCTATTAAACAATGATTTGTATTATGATTTTTTTTTCTTTTTCATACTGTAAACACTCATGAAATATTCTATCCATTCCTCAAACTTCAATTTGTTGAGGTACAGAAAACTAGTTAGACATTTATAAGTTTAACCAATCTTTTTTTTAATTTTTTTTTTATTAAAGTAGAATGTCTCAGTTGCTATTTTAACAAGACTAATCTAGCTATTTTTCCTGAAAATCTATACCTTAAATGTTTTTCGTTGAAGAAATTTAGATTACTTTGTTTAATATAAACTATCACCAGTAGTTACTTAATTTGCAGTAATTTGAAATTAAAGATAAATTATTTGTCCTATTTGATGTGAAAGTAAAATAATCAGTAGTAAGACTGATTCTATTAATTTTACTAATACCACAGTTTCCAAAAATTGAGTAATTAACTTCAAAATTGATCCTAATTTATAAAATCTACACCACATTTCAATGGAGTGTCGTATCTTTCAGAATATAAAATACTACTGTAAAAACAATTAAAGATCAATTATAAAATTGTAGTGGCAAGCTATTTATTGCTTTTATATAATACAAATTAAGTGCTAGAGCAGTTTTTTTGCGGTTAA
>CAUZXS010003695.1:0-30000 GCA_963585895.1 Sepioteuthis lessoniana
GCAAGTTTTATTCACTTGTTAAGGAGAGACACGATGTGTAAGTATTGGTCCACCAGTCAGTCAGTGGGGAAAGGGGGCCCCCGTCATAGACCGTGTCATGTTTATCAGTCTGTAAATAAGTGGCCGGGTTATCTCGGAAAGCCGTAGATAAAAATCCTTGTACAAACCTGCTAAAAAAGATATCGTCTTCTTTGCTGGATGAACGTGGGTCGCTGACTCGCCACCTCATTAAAATCCCAAGACGAATGTAGGAAGAAATCGTTTGCAAGATTCTGCACATGGGAAACGGCGACTGAGTTAAGAGACAAAATAACTTACCAATTTCTTAATTAACATTATGGCCTAGTCGTCTGTGGCTGCAGAATACACGATTGCATCTCTGCAGAAGTGTAAGACTTTCCCAAGGAGTGTCCTGCATATGACTCTAAACAATCTGATGGTGAGGCTCCAGGAATGCTGGAGCTTTGGGGAATGTGGAATACCCCTTTATTGCAATCGCTCCCAGGTCCACAGGAGCCCAGAGTGGTAGCACCTGATAGGATCCTATATATAGATTAAACAGAACTAAATTATGCACTTATGCTAAAATGAATTGTTTGAAATAGAACTGTTTATATATATAAATGAATTTGGCATTAAGTTATCTACAATGGTCGATACGCCATAAAACCAAACCAAACCAAAATAAATTAAAATTAAAATTTTCAAGTTGAGACATAGGAAATATTTTTGTCAGAAATTCTGACACAATTATTCTTACTATAGAATTTTGTTGTATAAAAAGTACAGGGTCCGGAAGACTGATCTCCAAGATTTAAAATTACCGCCGCGGAAGCGCTACTATCACCAGGCAGATGGGAAGTTTGTTTTTGAGAAGCAGCAGCAGTCATGCCGTTTCAGTTATCATAATGGGTGGAGTGGTGAATATTTTTTCTCTGTTTAGAGGGATATCAAACCTCGTGGGTTATTTAACGCCAAAGCCATACTTGTAAAAGAATTGCTGGTGTGTGTGTGCGGGGTCAGAGGGTTCATACCTTTCCCAAGGGTATTAGTTCAAAAATTAACGCAGTATTGGCCTCCATGTCAATGCACAAAAAACGGAATATATGCGCTATAATCATATAGGCGACATCTCCACACCTGACGGAACCGCTCTGAAACCAACAGACAAATTCACCTACCTAGGAAGCAGTGTCTCATCAACCGGAAAAGACATCGACACGCAGCTAACGAAGGCATGGACAGCTATCAATAGGCTATCGATCATATGGAAATCAGACCTGACCGATAAAATGAAACGCAGTTTCTTTCAGGCAGCGGTCGTATTGATACTGCAGTATGGATGCACTACTTGGACGCTAACAAAATGGCTGGAGAAGAAGCTAGACGACAATTACACAAGAATGCTGCGAGCAATATTGAACAAGTCCTGGCGGCAACACCCCACAAGGCACCAACTATACGGCCACTTGCCTCCCATCACGAAAACTATCCAAGTTAGACGAACCAGACATACAGAACACTGCTGGAGAAGCAGAGACAAGCTCATAAATGATGTACTCCTATGGACCCCCACATATGGCCGAGCAAAAGCAGGACGACCAGCTCGAATATACATACAGTAGCTATGTGAGGATACGGGATGTAGCCCTGAGGACCTGCCAGAAGCGATGAACGATAGGGAGAAGTGGCGAGAGAGGATCAGGGATATCCATGCTAGCGACTCGACATGATGATGATGATGATGATGACTGAAGTCCGGACTCTCTTACTTCGATGTTGCGATCCACCACTTTAACCGCTACACCACGAGGACTCCACCCGATGGTAAACTTCATGTGTTTGTGACTAAAACTTGCTTAAAAAATGGTGACTCAAAAACTAAACGTTCGTTCACTATATATATATATATATAAATTAAACCGAGAGTCGGGACTATCCTACTACAGTTTCGCCTAAAACGGCTCCTCAGGGTAACTAGCACCGACTAACGACAATAGGAGAAAACTTATTTTTATTAAACGAAAAACCCACCTACCGGAAAATTTGCATAAAAAATAAAAAACAAAAAAGAACACTAATTTTATTGTCAAGTTTATTACTCTGAAATTGAATACCCGCCACCAAAAAACAAAAAAACAAACAAACCCTTTTACCAACCAAATCCGGGACAACTACGTAGAAACAAATTCTAATTATAGAGGAGCCAACTCCTTTTATGTTTACAATCGTTCAGTACCTCTGACCTTTGGTTCAACATATCCTTACTACTGTAAGAAGCTATGGCTAACTTCTCTTCATTACAAAGCATGCAATCTTTATTGCAGGCTCTATACTTGCGGCATCTTTTTACAACTTCCCATTTCAATATGGGATCTATTCCTTTTTTTATTTTTAATCTTCCACACATGATTAGATAAACTGGTACTATGCCTATATTTTTCGTAGATTGTAAATTAGTAAGTATATATATATATATATATATATACTGTTGAGATTACTTCCTCTGAGGATACCTGAAGGCTCAAATCTTTAAACGTAGGCTGCGGATCCATTCAGGATTACTTGCTCTGAGGATACCTGCGTAGTATATATAGATCCAAAAATACGACCAAGATACGTGAAATGCACATATGTTCATATGCATATTGGGAAAACGTTCACAAATGTTCATAAACACTCGAAATTGGTTCATGTACGAAACTTTTTATTACCTTTTTGAGTTTAAGGTTTTTCGACATGAGGAGAGAGAGAGACACAATTTCTTTCTATGCTGACTTTTCCATCTGACACCACCACGTGCGGCACATTTCGTAGACCCCAACTGGTCTCGCCGAGGCTTGACCAAAAATCGACTACCTTTCTCTAGACTCGAATCTCAACTAACTGCTTTTTTTCAAATCCCCCAAATCCTCAGCGCTTCCGGGCATGACATCATTCACGTCCCCGGTCACATTTCTTATCTGGGGTTTTTATTGTGCCATCTGTAATTGTCACATCCCCCCCCCGTGTGCGTGAACACCTGCACTCAATGTGTGCACCTAACTAACCCATGCACTAACCGAAAGGTTCTCAGCCTAACTAAACAGAAAGACAAGATAAATAAAACGAAAAATGATAATATAAAAAAAATCCCTCCGCAATTATATTACCCCTGAAGGCTCAAATCTTTAAACGTATGCTGCAGATTCATTTGTGAATACTCACTCAGAGGATAACTAAAGGCTCAAATCTTTAAACGTAGGCTGCAGATCTGTTCGGAATTATGTCCACTGAGTATAGCTGAAAGTTCAAATGTTTAAACTTAGGCTGCGGATCCATTTGGGATTACTTCCTCTGAGGATATCTGAAAGCTCAAATCCAGAAAAGTTATAATAAATAGAATATTGAATCTTAATAATAACACACACATCAACAAATACCTGGCAATGTCGAAACTGATTTAACAAGTGAAAATACGGATCTCTTCGGTCAAAAAAGTATTTTTCCCTAATAATAATTCAATTTTAATTTTGTTCATTAAAATCTCTAACTATGGGTAAGAATTACAATTTTAGGCATTATATTTTAATTTAATTTTATTTTATTAGTTTTCATTATTTTCAAAAGCTAGATTTTCATTCTTATAAAATAAACTTCTTTCAAAAGATATCTCATATCTTTTAAAAAAGATATCTCATAACCTATGATAAAGAGGGATATTTTAGAATTTAGAAATTTCATAAAATAATTCGTTTAAAATATAATTGTTTTATATGTTGTTTTTTTCATGAAAATATGATTATAACCATTGTTAGCGTTATCGAATATAATTAAATCATTTTGCTCAGAGCAAGAACTTTCAATTTATTTAAATGATCCGTATGTTTGATATGAGTCAAATGTAAACGACATATCACTAGTGGCCATCACACCTAATTGCCCAGTCGACTGGGGCTGCAGAATACACTGCCCGCTTCTCTGCAAAGGGGTAAGACTCCTTCTAACGAGTGTCCTGGATATGACACTAAACAATCTGATGGTGAGGTTCCAGTAATGCAGGAGCATTGGGAAATACGGAGTACCTCTTCATTACCATCGCCCCTAGGTCCACACTGGTCCGGAGTGGTAGCACCTGATAGGGCCCTATCTATGGGTCAAATAGAACTAAAATACGTATTTATGCTAAACTGAATAACTTGAAATAGAACTATTTTTGACATTGAAACAGTACTGATACTAAACTGAATTGTTTGAAATAGAACTGTTTTTGACATTTAACTGTGTGTGAACAAAAACTGTATTTATGCTAAACTGAAATGTTTGAATTAGAACTGTTTGATTAAACTGAATAGTTTGGAATAGAAATGTTTTTGACAATTAAACTGTGCACTCATGTTAAACTGAATTGTTTGAAATAGAAATGTTCATTTGTTTAAAAATGGATTTGGCATTAAATAACCTACAAAGGTTGATATGCAAAAAACAAACAAACAAACAAACAAACATCACACCCAATCAGGCTAGGTGTACGATATCTGACAATTAGTATACATAATCCTGCGATTTTCGTTCTCCTCTTTTAAAGGGATTTAAAAATTCAAACTAACAAATTCACCCCCTACGGAACCCTATACTTCAATTCACCCTGCTAAAATTTTACTCACACCTTAGGTCTATATGGAACATTTTGAATCTAAGTGAATAATATTTCCCATTAGATTAGATACAGTGACAAAGAATGAGATTAAGATAAAATATTTCAGTGAAAAAAAAAGAAAAAGGTCCTTTCATCATTAAGCTGCGGAAATATTGATGTCCTTACGTGCTGACGAAAATAAAACCAGGTAAATATATTAATAGAATGTATGATATCCCCCGCAAAAAAGAAGAAGAAATAAAGAAAAAGAAGCGGGTGGTATTTTGCGGTACAGCTGGGGAAGAGGTTTCTGTAAATGTGTCATACAGCAACAAAAGTTCACATGAAACTGAATATGTGACAGAAATTAGTTTTGACAGAGAAGACGAAAAATACAATATAAATAACAATAGTTCTGGTCTTTTCGTTCATTCCACTTCGTCAGCCATCTTGGATTTTACTCAGATATTCACTTGCGTATTTAAGTTAAAAATCAATTCAGCCAGTTTTTTTTTGTTTAATTCTTAACATATTTTTAATAAATCATAACTCCGAAAATTTCTCGTTCGCTTCTCAACTACCCAACTTTCTTTCTTTCTTTCTTTCTTTCTTATTCCGTATCCACCCATTACCTTTTCTTTCTTTCTTTCTTTCTTTCTTTCTTTCTTTCTTTCTTTCTTTCTTTCTTTCTTTCTTTCTTCATGAATATTTATCTCTATATATAAGTATTTCTTTCTTTCTTTCTTTCTTTCTTTCTTTCTTCATGAATATCTATCTCTATATATAAGTATTTCTTTCTTTCTTTCTTTCTTTCTTTCTTTCTTTCTTATTCCGTATCCACCCATTACTTTTTCTTTCTTTCTTTCTTTCTTTCTTTCTTTCTTTCTTTCTTTCTTTCTTTCTTTCTTTCTTCATGAATATTTATCTATATATATAAGTATTTCTTTCTTTCTTTCTTTCTTTCTTTCTTTCTTTCTTTCTTTCTTTCTTTCTTTCTTTCTTATTCCGTATCCACCCATTACTTTTTCTTTCTTTCTTTCTTTCTTTCTTTCTTTCTTTCTTTCTTTCTTTCTTTCTTTCTTTCTTTCTTTCTTCATGAATATTTATCTCTATATATAAGTATTTCTTTCTTTCTTTCTTTCTTTCTTTCTTTCTTTCTTTCTTTCTTTCTTTCTTTCAAATAACCCTCCTCTCAATAAATCCTAGGGGACTTGAAAATGCTGACTTTGATAGCATAATGAAATATTAAATGTATCGCATATAAAACTTTTCGAAAACGAATCAGCAGACATCTTCATAATATGAACATTCCTGAAACGTTACTCACTTGAAAAGGCATTAGATTTTGACCCCCTGGAAAATAGAAATCATACCAGCTAAAAGATTTTAGGTACTATATGTTTGAGAAAATTTTTTAGAAAATGAAGGATAAAATTCTATGGAACGTTGAGATACAAGCGGATCTTACAATTCCAGCCAGAAGACCAGACCAGATGTTAATTATCAAGAAGGAAAGATTTTTATCATTAAGGATTTTCGGACTATTGTCTTCATCTTTATTGTTATTTCCACAACGTTTCGGTCGATATGTCCTCCACCCTTCTTCAAGTGTTTGTCGAACTCGGGAACCTTCACGGAACTTCGAACTACGTCCTTTATTGAAACCACGGGGGTCGCCTGTTCTGATTCCGTTAGCCATAACCGGGTACAAGTGATAAGTATTCCTGTATTGTTACTCGCCTGTAGTGAGGATTGAACCTGCAACCTCCCAATGATTGTCTCCTTAGAAGCTTTGGGAACCAACGCAAATAACCGTTGTGAAAATAACAATAAAGATGAAGACAATAGTCCGAAAATCCTTAATGATAAAAATCAACAAGCTTCATCTCAGAAATGTAGACAACTAAGAAGAAAAGAATTTGTCACTTAAAGGATTTTGTCGTTACATTGGACCTTAGAGTGAAGATAAAAGAAAGCGAAAAGGTAGACAAGTACGTGAATCTTGCTAGAGGGTTGAAAAAGCTGTAGATAAAGATAATGATGATACCAATTGTCATTAGTGTCCTTGGAACAGTCCCTACTGACCTTGAAAAGAAGTTATGGGAATTGGAGTTCAGAGGAAGATTTGTTTGTTTGTTTTGTTGTTTAATGGCATATCAATCTAATTGGGTTATTTAATGCCAAATTCATCCTTCTAGAAGAACAGTAGTGGTACTAAATAAACCCATAGCTAGGAAGATAAGGGGGTTCATACTTTTTCCAAAGGTATTTGTCCGAAAGTGAACCTAATTGCGCGACTGAAGTTCGAACTCGCTTACTGCAATTCCGCAATCCAGCTCTTTAACCATTAAACACCGAGAACATCCCCACCTCAGAGGAAGAGCCGATACCATTCAGACTCTAGTAATGTTAAAATCAGCAATGATACTTCGAAGAGCTGTACCTGTTATTGATTGGTTAATTGTTTAATTGATTTTTACGGCATGTCAACCGGTTTAGGGTTATTTTATGTCTAAAGGTTTGAGCATTGCCTTCATTAAGCATTTATATTTACACTTTTTGTTTAATTGTTTCTTGTTTTTCGTACACGATTATTTGATATCAAGTATTCTAATGTGGTAAAATTAATTAAACAGGGGCGTAATGGCTAAAATGTGGCCTCGGAGTAAGCGAGTTCGAACTCCAGTCGAGCTATTAGTTTCACTTTCAGGCTAATACCCTTGAGAAAGAACCCCCTTATCCTCCTTGCGATAGGATAAATAGTATCACTGCTGTTCTTCTACAAGGATGACTTTGGCATTGAATAACCCACAAAGGTTGATATGCCATTAAACGTTTTGGAGGTGCCCGTGATGTAATGGATATCGTCGTAGGAAATGGACACGGCGACACGAGTTCAAATCCTGGACCAAGCTAATTGCATTTCACATAGCACTAATACCCTTGGGAAAGGTACGATTCCAATTATTCTCCCTCCAGCTATGGGTAAATAGTAGGACAGACTGGGTTCTTCAGCCTTGTGAGGCAACTAGTCTAGGAGAAGGAAAACTCTGAATTCAAACCTGTTAAACTGTTAAACCTGTTAAAAATTGACCTTGTGTCATATCGTGCCCGAGCGGAGGAGTTGGTAAATATGGATATGCCATTAAACAAAGAAATCAAACCAAACCTAATCAAATCAAATGGTTGCAAGTAATTATTTCTATTTGACAACAGTCCTTTGTTAGTACACAAATAAATCGTTTTAGGTAACTAAATAATAGTAATCCTTAATAAACAATTAAGACTCCATGTAACCATTATTATTAAAATTGATTCAGTTATATGGGCTCAAATATTTCTATATAATATCAATAATTTTGAAACAGATCTATTTGACCCGTAGATGAGACCCTTACAGGTGCTACCACTCCGAACCAGAGCAGACTTGGAAATCATGGCATTGAAGGTGTACTTGACACTCCCCAGATCTTTAGAACTGGAGCCTAGCCGTTAGATACAGTTTAGTGTCATACTAAGAGGCTGTCTTTTTTTTTGCAGGGGGGTCTTACCCCTATGCTGGGGATAAAGTTAGCGTATCCCACGCTTAGATCTGTTTCTGCTAAGGGGTGAAATGGTTTTGAGTATTCAAACATTGGCCCTTATAACATTGATATTGCAACTGTGTTTATCTGTTTAAAATGATGGTGAATATACCTTTAAGTGGCTGACAAGCCGCAAGGGCTGACAAGCCGTAAAAGTAAAAATAGAGAAAAAGGAAATGAATAAACTCATTTTAACGGCATTTCAACCCACGTGGAGTTATTTTATGCCGAAAGGTTCGGAAATCATGGAATTCATTGTACGTTTGGATATAGATCTTTTGTGTAGTAGATGTTTTGGAGTTTTTTGTAGACGGTCTTATTGAAGACGAATAATTCTTAAATAGATCTACTTGACCTCTAGATGGGATCCTAACAGGCATTATAACTCAGGTCACAGTGGACCTGGGAGTAATAGGTATGATCAGGTACTCCATAATCCCCAGGTTTCCTGAACTGAAGCCTCAACATCAGATGCAGTTAAGTGTCATACCCAGGAACCCCCTTTTTTTTGGGGGGGTCTTACTTCTCAGCAGGTAATGCAATCAGCCACAGATCAAGAAAAGGTACATTCTTACTACGTGCCCATACTTGTAGTATTATGGCAAACTAAAGCTTAGTAAATAACCACAGTTTTTTTTTCCTTGTCGCCCTTCTTTTCATCCTTGTATCTCTTTTTTTTTGTCTATTGTATTTTTCTTCTCTTCTCTGATCTCCAAATTCTTCCTTCCTTGTTTATTTTAAACTTGGCCCAGTACGAAAGAATGCCAGAACACTTTATGCCCTTTTTAGCGAAATAATGAATCCCTTCTTGTTCACCAGAGAGAAATCTCGCCCAGTTAAATTAGTTATGTTGGTGGGGCATCGACAGAAGTGTCTTTCGTAAATAGTTAAGTACTCCTACTGTTTCTTTCTGGGGAACTTTGTTAAAACAATGTAAGCTGTCTGCTAAGGTCCGTGTCTCATCGTGAATTTCATTTATTACACCATTAATTCTTCTTATTTTTTGCTTTCAGAATCCCCTCACCCCCCCAAAAAAAAATAAAAAATAAAATAAGCAGATAAAAAAAAAAAAAAAAAGAATACGTTATCTTGTTTTGGAAATTAGAGAATAAAAAGAGAGACGTATGTAATTTTGAAAGATTAAGATAAAGAGTTGACTCTAAGTGTTTTTCTCTGCGGTCGTCTCTTTTTATAGTTTCCGAGCAAATGTTACTTTATTTCTTTGTGGTTATCAAATATAATAAAATATTTAAAGTGACAGATGTAAGAATCGGTATTACCTTAAAAATATAAAATGAAATAAAATCACACACACACACACACACAGACACACACACACGCGCTTGCTGTATTTTAATAAAATGAATATTATTTGAAATGTATAGGGTGTTTCAGAAAAATTAGTATAATTTCGTCGTCTAATTCTCAAATATGAACAGCATGTGTAGAAACAACTCAAAATTCTATGTTTAATGTTTAAATGCCTTTTCTTTTCAGTGAATGACAGAAAAGAAAAGGAAAAAAAAAAAAAAGAAGAAGAAGAAAAGAACAGAAAAACAAAAAGCAAAAAACAACAACAACAACAACAAAAACAATTTTGAGTTGTTCGTATACATGCTGTTAAATTTTAAGGTCATGTGAACAAAAATTGGTCAAGTTATTAGATAATGAAATTATAACAATTTTTATGAAACACCCTGTACATCTCAAAGGATATCTATTTTTAAAAAAAATACTACACACACACACACACACACACACATACATATATATATATATATATATATATATGGAACAATTCATTTACCTTCTCGATCCCGAAACGAGAAAAATAAGGAGACTTGAAAAAATGAAAATTAAAAACAATAAACAGTGTTCCATCGTTTTTAACAAAACTTGCTTGTATAACAACTTGCAGCCTAAATATACACTCTTTAATATATATATATATATATATATATATATATATATATATATATATGTGTGTGTGTGTGTGTGTGTGTGTGTGTGTGTGTGCGTGTGTGTATGTGTGTGTATGTGAATGTGAGATTTTGTTATATGTTATATTTTTGTGGCCATCCCGATTCTTATATCTATCAATTTTTCTGGAAAAACCCAGTATATTTGAATAAACATTTACAATGGAATTTATTATATTTATAAATAAAAGAGTGTTTAATTTCGATGACTGAGTACATATATCGAATTTAGAGTAGCGTAGACACCGAGTTAACAGCCCTTGATGACTATCACTTTTGCGCCTATACAAGTATATAATAGGGTAGATATAAATCGACTTATAACTCGGTTTATGTCTACACTATATATATATATAATCCAAAGAGTATGTTGAGAATGAAACTATTTGAGAATATATCAGAGGATTCTTGTAAATCTCCAGGAGTACTCAATGGATGATAATTGATATATAAATTCCTTACAGAGAAGATTTTCATGGAATATTCATTATTAACCATATTTATAATTGAAAAATTGATAGGATAAAATAATAGGATAAAATAATTGGATTAATTAATAGAATAATAAAATAATAAAATATCATAAAATAATGAAATAATAGGATAAAATAATTGGATAAGAATAATAGTATTAGTGTTACGTTCCGCTCTCTGGTTAAACAAACGACAACACAGAATATATATATAACAATATATATCTATTTTCTCGACGGACGCTTGTGTGAAGTAGGAGCAGTCAGGAGAGGAATTAGAATCGTTCGTCTATGAGGCTTGAACTCTTCGATGTAAGTAGACGATGGCCGAGACAACGCACACAGAGTGACGACGAGGTCAGCTTCATGAACAGCGGAATCTTTTTTTTCTTTTTTTTCAGGTACGAAACCTTTTTATTAACTTTGAGTTAAAGGTTTCGACGTAAGGAGGAGAGACACAATCTTCTATGCTGTCTTATTCATTTGGCTCCCAACTCGAGCGGCCCTCCATAGGGCGCAAGTTCGCCTCGCGCCTGCGAGCTCCAAAAGTCGATCCTTCTCGTTTGGCGTCTAATTCTCAACTCTTGACTTTCTTCAGATTATCACAAAAACCTCCGCGCGCTTCCGGTGCGTGACGTCACCCGCACCCTGTCACTTCGTTTCGTCTCGGACTATTATGACATCTGAGTGACACCTCCATCCACCCGCGCGCGCCCGCGTTAACACCTGCCTCAATGTAGCACCTAACTAACCCATGTGTTGAGCCGAAAGGTTCTCAGCCTAACTAAACTCAAAGGCATGAACCGAAATCCCTCGGCTATTATACAACATTAGGGTTCCACTATCACGCATTTCCAATTATATGTATATATATATATTTCTTTAATAAAAAACAAAAACCGGTCACATTAGGATTATAAATTTATTTTCATTCTGTTATGGGTTTTGATATAAATCAAAAACACGAAAAAAACAAAAAAAAACCCCCAAAAAACAAAAAACAAACAAACAAAAAACCTAACAGGACTTCTTCATATCTTATGGATAAAATAATTCAGAATAGACACAGGAAAGAAGGGTGGGAGGGGATAGAAGAGGGGTAAAGAGTTTTCTCTTCATTTAGACCACTACCAGTTTTTTTATTTATTGCCGGTTGGAATTATAGTAAATTATTTTTTTATTTTTATTTTTTAAAATCTAAATACATTTCGACTTAAAACTCCAGATTTAATACTAATTTAGATAAATACAACTTCCTTTAATAACTTTACGTAAGGATACAGTAATACTTATATTAGATTAGATTCAAAATTTAAAATTAAAATTTTTAATTCCAAATTTTATTTTCGTGCCTATTAATTCAGTTACCCTTCC
This sequence comes from Sepioteuthis lessoniana, assembly GCA_963585895.1. NCBI lineage: Eukaryota > Metazoa > Mollusca > Cephalopoda > Myopsida > Loliginidae > Sepioteuthis > Sepioteuthis lessoniana. The sequence goes on from CAUZXS010003695.1 coordinate 12,029, forward strand.
ATTGAAGAGTACGTACACATCACATGGTTTCTTCTCATTTTTTTTTATTTTATTTTATTTTTATTCATTTACCTTAAATCTCAATCTAATCCTATGTTTTTTTTTATTTAAGCATTATCTATGATAATTTGTCTATAGTTTAAATTTATTCCTATGTCTACATTTAGCTATTTATTCACATCTCTTACTTAACAGTTTTTCAGGGTCTGGGTATATCACTATTTGTACTTTTTCCTCTTGGCATAGATTACATCTACTATCAAAACATTTTGGAGTATTTGACTTTTTCAATATTGACCATTGAATCTCAGGGGTTAAACCTTTATTTTTCAAATTCCAAAAATGCTTAAATAGGGCTGTTTGGTGTTTTAGATGCTCATGGGAGAAAGAAAATTTATGATTCACGTATCTTATTTTCCATTTCGTGGAGGAAATTCCGATATAAGTTTTTTTTATCCTTAATATTCTCTTTTGGGTAAATAATTCCTTGGTATACTACATTATTTAAGTTTCATAATCCATTCATAGGAAATTATTTCGAGTTTAACCATTACATTCGTTTTGTTTACTATTATTATTATTATTATTATTATTATTATTATTATTATTATTATTATTATCATTATTTGTTCGGTCCTGAAATTCCTTAATTATCTCTTTATTATGATTATTAATTATTTGAAAAATATTTTTCGTGCAGGAGTAACTAATTTTTAACGTTTTATTATTAAGTATTTTAAGTAGTATATTATCATGTTTAAAGTGCTTATCTATCAGTTTTAAAAAATATTTACCTACATTTATGCTAGCTAGTCTACAAAAAGAGGGGTAAAACCATATAATTTTTCTTTTTCTATTTTTATGACCATACTTCTTATTTTTTTCTTTATTAATATCATTTGGTATATTTTCTTCGAGGTCCCAAAAGCAGTAAATTTGAGAATAAGAAATTTATCAGCAAAAGAGAGTAGTAAGATATATATATATATATATATATGGATGTCCTTAAAAATAGTGGTTTTAGGGAAGAGTTTACCTATCAAGAAGAAAATATACCTAATGAAATAAAAAATTATTTTACTATAATTCCAACTGGCAATAAATTTAAAAAAAGCGGAAGTGTGCTAGATGAGAAAACTCTTCACCCCTCTTCTATTCCCTCCCACCCTTCTTTCCTGTGTCTATTCTGAATTATTTTATCCATAAGATCTCAAGAAGTCTTGTTAGTTTTTTTTGTAATTTTGATTTATATCAAAACCCATAACAGGATAGAAATAAATTTATAATCCTAATGTGACCGGTTTTTGTTTTTTTATTAAAGACATTATTGCTCTGTAATGTCAGTTACATTGAGCTCTTTACCAGGAAAATTTAAATGTACACTGTTGAATGTTTTTTTTTGTCCTGATGGAATTACTCCCAATTCCAGGTTAACTGGAGCGAATAATACTATATATATATATATATATATATATATATATATATATATATATATACGTGATGCCTTCAATTTGTTTCCAGAATTTTTTTATACAGGCATTTGAAATTGTTGTCGACTCTTGAAAATTCAGTATGTTATTCCTATACATATTATGAGATGACTGACCAATTTTTATGATTTCAGGTTCAAATGAACGGCTATAGCAGCAATTGGAATACACCATACTAAAGCCTGATTGTTACAGCTGGTGAATATCAAAAATGCAATCTGACACTTTAGAAGAACGATATGCAATAAAATTCTGTTTTAAACTTAGAAAAAATGCCACAGAAACGTATGGAATACTTCAGACTGCTTTTCGACCATCTTGCATGAATCGAGCATCAGTTTTTGAGTGGTATAAGAGATTCAAGGAAGGCAAGGAGTCTGTGAGGGATGATGAGAGGTGTGGGAGGAGTAAGGAAGTCAATACACCAGAGTTGATTGGCCAAAGGGTTAGGTTAGGGTTACTATGTTGAGGTTTTAAGGGAGTTCAGGAAGAGATTCCGTCAGAAGTGGCCAGCACTGTTCAAATCGGGTCAGTGGCATTTCCACCAGGTCAATGCACTAGTCCACTACTCCATCCTTGTCTCAGACTATTTGACTAAAATGGGCATCAAGACAGTTCCTCACCCTCCTTATAGTCCAGACCTTGCTCCCTGAGACTTTTGGTTATTCCCTAAGCTCACAGGCTGTCATTATGAGAGAATTGAGGAGATGAAAGAGGCTGTGACAAAGGTCATTGACACGCTCACACGAGAGGACTTCCATGGGGCCTTCCAGAAGTTGTTGGAACGGTACAACAAGTGCATTGCAGCCGTAGGAGATTACTTCGAAGGGACTAGAGTTTCATGTGTGTACTATGAATAAAAGTGCCCATACGAAAAAAAGTCTGGAAACTTATTTAATGATCCTCATGTATATATATATATATATATAGTAAAGAGACGAAAAGGAAAATCGTTTAAAAAGTGCTCCAATTCTGTTCACCAAAACTGTATAAATGCTAAAAGTTATGGTCTGGGAGACCAGTGTTCAACCCCAGGTCGTGTCAAACCAAGGACTTTGAAAATGGTACTTGATACCTCCTTGCTTAACACTCAGCACTATTAGGTACGTGTCAAGGGTAAAGTGGAGCAATCCAGGAAAGGAGTAGCGCCCTCCCCTACACCTTGGTGTAGTAGCTATTGAAAAGGGAGCCTTCGGGTTGCCAACTTTACTTTTACTTTATGTCTGAACTTGGAGTGCAAATTAAGAGTAGTAAAATTCTTTAATGTATCAACCCGTTGAACCTCTGAACCAGACTTTTTTCTAATCATTAGGTCTCAGATTCCTCACAAAAACAACTGAACACAAAATAATGAAAAACTGCAACCTTGAGAACTATCCTAGACACTTCCTCCCTATCTGCACTGGTAGGGACCCAGGTATTTTTTTTGTCAAAGCCCAGGGTAAAAAATGACTTGTGTCACATTTTGCATCAAGTTGGATGGAAAATAAACATGAAGACCTTAGCAGCACAATAATAATTAAATCTTCACCCAGAAGCTGGTTTATTCTTAGCTAGAAAAATAAAAAAGAACAACATACAAAACACACACAAGCTAAAAAAGAAAGCAAAACACAAGTTGGACTGAGTCGTCAGTTTCTGTGGGAAGCTACTTAACCCTTAACAACTGAATAAAGAGGTCTAACCCGGCAGGCTAATTATTATATTTGACAAAAAATTAAAGAAACAAATACTGAATTAAATCTTAATTTTCTATGGCTAGCTACAAAATAAGGATCCCAAGGCCAGTTGGAACAGTATATTTGCTTAGAAATTAAAGGAAAATATTGGATTACCATATATCATAATTTTCTCTGGTATCTACTTAACCTTTAGCTATGAAATAAGGAGCACTAACCCAGCAGGCATATTATATTTGACAAGAAATTGAAGAAACGAATATTGGATTAAATCATAACTTTCCCTGGGTTGCCCCTTAGCAACGAAATAAAAATTGCGGAAAGAACTCCTTGTTGAAGGTTTGCGGAATCTTTTACATTTCTAGGTTGAATTTTATTCCGAAATTTACGTTTTAAGACACCGTATATATTCGTGTACTGGTCGAATCTTCGTTTATGGTCACAAAATCATTAATTCTTATGAAATTAATTTTTGAAGCCCACAGCGTCTCTTAGTCCTTCGTATTATTCTAAAATTTCAGCCTTATAAGATAATTACTCGTGTATACATTTTCGTTAATTTTTGATTCCAAAATAAGACTTTCAAATTCTATCTACCTCCATCCTCGGTCTTTGGTGTGCGTGATGGTAAGAGTTGAGGAGAAGGGATAAATAAATCTAGATAAACGAAATCCTACGCCTGTATGCTTTTAATACGAAGTTGACCATTCACATACTCGTCCTCCTCGAGAGAACTTTGCCACGACACTTGTCCCAGCCAACTGTTCTTGACTAAGATCTGTCCCTTTCGCTGAAATACTTGGGCAATTTAATAATTGCAATAACCAATTACCTTTTTTTTAATTTTTTTAAAACAATTCTTTTAATAATCCAAACGGAAGTGTCCACTTCCACGGCCATGACTGAGTTGGACTGAAATTTAACCGGTTCCATGCACCCACTTACAGGACGAACTTGAGAGAAAAATGGTATCCTTACGACCCTTAAAGCAGAAACTGAGGGGCGTCACTCTCTGCAAGTCGATTCTAATACGATCTGAACCAGCCGTGCAGTATATATATATATATATATATATATATATATATATATATATATATATATATATATATATATATATATATATATATATATATATATATATATATATATATTATATATATATATATATATATATATATATATATATATATTAAATATATATATATATATATATATATATATATATATATATATATATATATATATATAAGGCTAATTTGACTCAGCGGGAAAGAGGGAATGCGCCCAGCTTCGGATGAGTCCTCGTGGTGTAATGGTATACGTGCTGGATCGTGGCATTATAGGAGGTGAGTTCAAACCCCAGTCGCGCTATAATGTTCACTTTCGGACTCATAACCGCGATAAGATGGGTTTGACATTAAATAACCCACGAAGGTTAATATGCCATGAAACAAAGAAACCAAACCAATCAACCACCTTCACTGAGATGCCGATTGACCTTTGAGCAGCAGAACACGAGACTCTTTACGAATGCCAGTATGACGTAGTAGCCGAACTCTATCAAATTACATTACGCGACCAAATCACTACATTATTCGATAACAGTTAACTACAAAATGTGATAAACCTTTCGCGTGGAGTTTAGCCACGTGGCCCTTCTCAACTACTCATATATGAAATAAGTCCTCACACTTGGGTTTCCCGCCTGGTCCTTCTAAAATACAACTCCGATACGTGACATATCTCCAAACGAATGATATACCGAACGAATCTCTGTACATCAACCAACCATTTACGGGAATAAAATATTTCAATCCTTTTATTCCAAGCACGCCTCGTTCCCATGGAGGTGTCAGTTCTGACTATTTTCCAGTTAATGCAAGTTATAATACTCGAAGATGAATATATTCATTCAAGTCCTATCCTTACTTTTCAGTACTACAGTTCTTGCTACTATACTGATGGTTTAGTTTTTTGTTTAATGGAATATCAAACCTTCACGTGTAATTTAATGCCAAAGCTATCCTTGTAGAAGGAAAATAGTGGTGCCATTTAACCCATAAGCTGACGATGGGGGAATAAGGAGATTCATACGTCGCCTACGGATATTAGGTCCGAAAGTGAATGTAATAGCGGAACTAGAGTTCGAACTCGCTTATTTTGAGGCCGCAGTCCAACACGTTATCCATTACGCTACAGAGACTCCTGAAAGACTAATATGATTATATAATGTTATCATGAGCGAGATAAATTTGAAGCAGATTTATATAACGTATATTGCTTAAAGGTGAATTAATATTATTAAATTTGGTTGTAAACAGTCGCACGTGTTAGGCAGGTCAAGTAAACAATGAAAGTCACTCAGAGGAAAGTTCAAGTATATATGTGCATTGTTATATGTCTTATTTATTTTGATTAGCTTTAATTTGGCTCGGTGGTGTAAAAGTTAAAGCGCAGAACTGTGGAAGCGAAGTGTGTGAATTCGAGTTCTAGTCGTGCAATTATGTTCACTTTCCGACTAATACCATTGGGAAAGGTATGAACCCCACTTATCCTCCCAGCTATAGGTTAAATAGTATTACAACTGTTTTTCGAAAAGGGTGGCTTGAGATTAAATAACCCACAAAGGTTGATATGTGGTTCCTCCCCTACACCTCGGTGTAGTAGCTATTGAAAAGGAAGGCTTTGGGTCACCCTCGACTATGGTCGCTAACTTTATTAATAGTTACACCCTCAGATTAACAACAGGTTAGGGTTAGATACTGAATATATCATTAATTCACATGCACATTCTTTCATTACATATTTAAATTAAAAAAAAAGTGAAATTGATTAAAACAACTGAAGTCACGTCTCTTCCACAAAACATTTTAAACACCCCACATGGCACCATGGTTACAACACCCAACATAGCGTTCTAACACCCCACGTGACACCATGTTTACAACAAACAAAAAGAAAAAAAAATTGAAAATAAGTAGAACCACATATCTTGTCAGTAGGGCTTATGATAAACCGACTGTATCCCTGCAGAGGAGTGCTCTGAGGTAAGACTGATTGAGAGAAGTGTGGAGCACTCCTTAAGGTTAACTCTCACCCTAGGTGGTAGTACCTCTTCGAGTATATGTTCAAATAAATCTATAAGAAAATTATTAGTATTGGATTGAAATACTTGATACCATCTATGTGCAAACAGATTATTATAGTTAAATATAAATTTACTTGAAACCATATAATTGCATATAGATTATTAATATTAGATAAAAATACTTGATACTATATAACTGTGTGCAGACAAATAATTCTGGACAAATAAAAAATGCAATGAAACATTGAAAATATAGTTATGATAACAATCAAACATTCGCTAATGATTCAAATTTTGGCATTAGATAACCCATCGTTAAACTAATAATCCAAAACGTGGAACAAGTATAAAGCGCTAAGTTAGAATCGAACTCAGTGCTAATAATCTGTAGCCCATTACGCGATGATGATCCTTGCTTTTTATTTTTACTTACAAGTTTTGCTCACATTTGGGCCACCGGCCTCAGGTTGCCAACTGTACTTGATCTTACTAAGAGATCACCCGCCTAAATACTGTTCCAGCTCATTGCTGCTAAACTTCAATGATCTAGTAAGAAACGACGCTTACTGTGTGACTTGACTGTAAGAGAATTTTAATTATTCTCTAAGCTAGTTTAATTTCGCAGAAAGTTGTTTATGGAGCACTCAGTGAGAATCAAACTTATTACTTGGTAGTAATGGCATCGTTTCTTTATCTAATGGCATATCAAACATTATTAGTAATTAAATGCCAAAATTAGCTCAGCAGTGTAACGATTTAACCCATAGCTGAGGAGAATAAGTGAGTTCGTACCCTTTTCCGAGGAAATTAGATCGAAAGTGAACGTAATAGATCGACTGGAGTTCGAACTCGATTACTACGATGTCATAGTTCAGTATTTTAGCCACTACGCTACGGAAACCCCGCACAGTAATAATAGTACGTGACACAAGTTTGGTGAGGCGTAGATTGAGTTCAACGCTTACCAACCTTTTTGAGTGAATGCCCAACCAAAATATTTGGATGTCGTCTACCCCGCCACCAAATTATTCACTTATGTTAGTCACTGCACCCTCATAACTCTTAACGTCCCCCCCGGGGGTGGGGGCTATACAGATATCGTGGAAAAACAAACTATTTCTGTGTCATTATATTTTGGTGGATCAGCTTCAATGAATGTTTGAAAGATGATGGTTACTGCTACTTGTATCAATATCTTCATAGCCTAGTCGGCTGGGGCTGCAGAATACACCGGCTGTATCTCTGCAGAGGGGTAAGACCCCTCTCAACAAAGGTCCTAGATATGACACTAAACAATCTGATGGTAAGGCTTCAGTAATGCTGGCGCTTTGGGGAATATGGAGTACCCCTTCATTGTCATTGCTTCCGGGTCCACTCTGGTCCTCAGTGGTAGCACCTGATAGGGTCCTATCAATGGGTCAAATAGAACTGTTTGACATTTAAACTGAGTACAAACAAATAACTTATACTAAATTGAATTGTTTGAAATTGAACAGTTTGATCATTTAACTTTGTGTAAACAAATCACTGATATTTAATTGAATTGTTAGTGATACATAGCAATACTTGTAACCATTTAACTTTGTTGACTCATGTCTACAAATCATAGATATCTAATATATTCGCATTAACTAGATTTGATATTAAATAACCAATAATGGTTGATATGCCATTAAACCAAATTAAACCAAACCAATACCTTCTGCAGTTGTAAGAAAAAAATTCAGGTTTGGCCCGAGGTCAAAAGTTTGACTCAGGACCCATAAACTACCCACCTTGCATCGCCAGACAGAGCCCACTGCTAACATCAATTTAATCAAATTTAACAAGAGAGTGTTGTTCTTCCTTTATCTATAATTCCCTAATGATTATATACTAATTTGCACATCCCAGTTCAAAGTTCCAAACGCCCTCCCGGTGAAATGATTGTGAGAATCCTGGTGGCGTATCGGCTAAAGTGCTGGAACACAACATCGCAGGAAGCATGTTTAAACTCAAGTGGCACTCTCAAGTTCATTTTCGGATTAATACCATCGGGATCGATATGGACCGACTTATCCCCATAAATATGGGTTGAATAGTAACATGACTGTTCTACAAGGATGGCTATGGCATTAGATAACAAATGAAGGCTAATATGCCTCTAAATAAAGGAACCAAACTCGTGAAAGGATTTTATCATTAAGGGTTTTCGAACTATTGCCTTCATCTTTATTGTCATTTCCACAACGTTTCGGCCTATATGTCCTCCAGCTTTCTTTAGGTGTTTGTCGAACTCGAGAACCTTCACGGAACTTCGAACTACGTCCTTTATTGAATCTACGGGGATCGCCTGTTCTGATTCCGTTAGCCATAACCGGATACAAGTGTTAAGTATTCCTGTATTGTTACTCGCCTGCAGTCAGGATTGAACCTGCAACCTCCATATGATTGTCTCCTTAGAAAGGATTTTATTCACTGACACTCTCATAACTTATAATCACTCTAATTGTTTGCTACGTATAGTTTTGGGTCAAGGCTACAAATATGAAGCTGACTGTAAAAAACGATGATCGTCGTTTTGGTTTTTAGGACCAGCTCTATTGATATCGTAATACTGCGAGCGTTCCGTAAATGAAAGGGTATGCATACGCATGCGTGATTTTTAATGGCGTGTCTCTGTTTCATTTTTTAGGAACGGCTGTTGGTATTACTTTATCTTTCAGTGATGAATCGGGCAAAACTGGAGCGGAGAAATTTGCTTATAAGTCTACTCATTTCTCGTTGTTTCTCATCAATCTTTTTTTTCTTCTCTTTCCTTGGCCCGTTCCCAGGGAAAAGTCTTTTCTAGATTTGATTGTTCGTTTTAGGGAGCAGGTCGAGACTGAAGACATGTGCGTAGTGCGTAGCTGACAGTGCGAGACGCATAAAGAATGGATATGAAATCTGGCAAATGCGAAGACTTGTTCGTTCGATATATATATATACGGACAGACAAACAGACACAATAGAGAGAAGGCGGTAGAAAGAGTATGAAAAAAGGGACAAAAGCAGAGAAAAAGACCTATGAACGAGAAATAGATATAAAAGGAAATCAAGAGAGATAGAGAGAGAGAGAGAGAGATTTGAATTTCCAAGTCAATCATTACATATTTTCAAATGTTAACTAAACCTGAAATCTTTTTCATATTTACGTTTTCCCGTCAAAATAAATAGAACAGATTTAAAAAAAAAAAGTAGTAAAATGGAGAAAATTCAAAATTTAGATTTAATAGATTTTTGTAAAAAGATCAAACTAATAAAGTCAGTAAATAAAAAGCAAAAATTAATAATTATACAGAAAAAGAAAATGAAATATCTTGTTCATACAAAGATAGATTTTGAAGAAACGTGAAAGAATAAATTAAGTAATGGATGAAAGAATTGATTGAGTAAAAGAATACCAGTGTGTATATATATATATATATATATATATATATATATCATCATCATCATCATCATGTCGTGCCGCCAGCACAGATATCCCTGACCCTCTCTCGCCACTCCTCCCTATCGTTCATCGCTTCTGGCAGGTCTTCAGGGCTACATCCCGTATCCTCACATAGCTGCTGTATGTATGTTCGAGCTGGTCGTCCTGCTTTTGCTCGGCCATATGTGGGGGTCCATAGGAGAACATCACTTATGAGCTCGTTCCTTCTTCTCCAGCAATGTCCTGCATGTCTGGTTCGTCTAGCTTTGATAGTTTTCGTGATGGGAGGTAGGTGGCCGTACAGCTGGTGCTTTGTGGGGTGTCGACTCCAGGACTTGCTCAAAATTGCTCGCAGCATTCTTATGTAGTTGCCGTTTAGTTAGCGTCCATGTAGTGCATCCATATAGCAATATTGACACGACCGCTGCTTGGAAGAAACTGCGTTTCATTTTATCGGTCAGGTCTGACTTCCATATGACCGATAGCTTATCGATAACTGCCCATACTTTTGTTAGCCGCGTGTCGATATCTTTTTCGGTTGATGAAACACTGCTTCCTAGGTAGGGGAACTTGTCGACTAGTTTCAGAGAGCTATTGCCAAGTGTAGAGATATCACCTGTTTGATTAAAGCACACACACACACACACACACACACACACACACACACACACACACACACACACACACACACACACATATATATATATATATATATATGCATTTAACTGAGTTCTAAATCGTTTAAAAATAAAGTTGCTTACAAACTATTCACTTACAAATTACACACACACACACACACACACACACATATATATATATATATATTGGCAAAACTTTACATATAGATATATAACTTTATTACACACACACACACACACACACACTCCAGACTTTTTTGTACAAGCATTTAAAATTGTCATAGACTCTTGAAAATTCAGTATATCATTGCTTTACATCTTTTGAGATGACTGACCAATTTTTATGATTTCAGGTTCAAATAAACAGCTACAGCAGCAATTGGAATACACCCTACTAAACCCTGATTGTCACAGCTGGTGAATTTCAAAAATGCAATTCAGACGTGAGGACACTTTAGAAGGACGATATGCAATAAAATTCTGTTTTAAACTTAGAAAAAATGCCACAGAAACGTATGGAATACTTCAGACTGCTTTTCGACCATCTTGCATGAATCGAGCATCAGTTTTTGAGTGGCATAAGAGATTCAAGGAAGGCAGGGAGTCTGTGAGGGATGATGAGCGGTGTGGGAGGCGTAAGGAAGTCAATACACCAGGGTTGATTGGCCAAAGGGTTAGGCTTAGGGTTAGGGTTACTATATTGAGGTTTTAAGGGAGTTCAGCAATAACTTTTGGTTATTCCCTAAGCTCAGAGGCTGTCGTTAAAAGGTTTCAACTATTGCTATCTCAGTGCAACTGACCCTCAGCCACTGCCCTCTTACATCTATAAGAAAAAATAAGGTTAGGTACTTATTTGCCACAAGAGTTATTCGAAGAATAGGGTCGGGACAGTCATATAAGTGCTAGCGCTTGAAATGGACAGCTGAATGCTTGGATCAGGCCTCACCGACCGTCCGTCTAGCCCAGTAGGGGTCAAAGTGGAGTGTTGTAGGTTACATGAACTGTTTGCTTACCGGTTCAAGGACTGAAAACCCGTCTGCAAACATTCGGGTCTCTACCCACGGTCAACAGGTGGCCTCGTTGTTTGATTAAACTGAATAGCTTGAAATAGAAATGTTTTTGACAATTAAACCGTACTTACATTTAAACTGCGTGCTTATGCTAAACTGAATTATTTGAAATTGAACTGTTTTTGACATTGAAACTGTACTTCCACTAAACTGAATTGTTATATATAACTGCTTGAATAGTTTGAAATATAAATGTTTTTGACAAACTGTGTACTCATGAAAAACTGAATCGTTTGAAATAGAACTGATTATTTACATAAAGATGGATTAGGTGTTAAATAACCTACAAGGGTTGATATGCCATAAAACCCAACAAACCAAACCAAACTGTCATTTCCTTCATTTTTTTATGGAACAGTTACATTTACAAGTAGCCTCGTTGGTTGGAGTTGATCTCAGCTGACTGCAAAGGTGCAGTCGGCGTATTCTACTGTACTTGCCGACAGGGTGAGAAAGAAAATTACACAAATGAAAAGAAAAAGAAAGAAAAAGGAAAGAAAAAAATTACACAAATAAATGTCATAAAAATGAAGAAAAACGAAAGAGAGAAAATTATTCGAAGAAATTAAATGAAAAAGAAGGAATAACGAAATAAAGAAAATTATGAAAAGAAAAATAAAGAGAAGCAAAAGAAAGCAAAATATAAAAGAAAAAGAAACGAGAGAAAGAACGCGAAGGAAAGAAAATTACAAAAACAAATCTTGAAAAAGAAAATGAGTGAAAGAAAATGAATAACGAAAAATTACAAATATAAATGAAGCAAAAGAAAAAATAAAATAAGAGAAAATAGTTCTAATAAAAAAAACACCAGTTTCATATTAAATGAAACCTCATATACTGAACAGATCATTGATATTGAGTTATTATAAATGAGTGCTCCATATTTTTGGCCTTGTGTCAGAACATAAGATAAATTTAATAAATAATAATATGATACTAGGAATTTGCTTCTAATCGTTTGATGTTTTAAAGTTAAAATCAGGAACTTTGTATAGCAATCATCATAACAAGGTCAGTCATGCTTTCTGGTTCTGGATGCCAAATTTTTGGAAAAAAGAATAAAATTGTTAAATGAAGGACAATCTTTTTTTTTTCAGATTTTGTATTCTTCAAAAATCTTATTCAGTATCCATCAGGGGAAGTAAAGATGTTTGGGTTTTATGGCATATCAACCACTGTAGGTTATTTAATACCAAATCCATTTTTATTCATATGAACTGTTCTATTTCAAACAATTTAGTTTAGAATAAGTACAGTTTTTTGTTTACGCCCAGTTTAAATGTAAAAAAAAAAACAATTCTATTTCAAACAATTCAGTTCAGCATAAATACACAGTTTAATACAATTTGACCCAGAGGTAGGACCCTATCAGGTGCTACCACTCTGGGCTAGAGTGAACCTGGGAGTGATGGCAATAAAGAGGTACTAAACTCCAGCATTACTGGAGCTTCACCATCAGATTGTTTAGTGTCACATCCAGGACACTCATTGGGGTGGGGGTCTTACCCCTCTACAGAGATGCAGTCGGTGTATACTCTAGCCCCAGCCGACTAGGCCCCCAGAGATGTAAAGAGTCGAACTTGTTTAGATTGGTTTCTTTGTTTTAATCGCATATCAACCTTCGTGGGTTATTTAATGCCGAAGTCATCCATGTAGAAGAACAGTACTGTTACTATTTGACCTATAGCTAGGGCGGGGGATAAGGGGTTTCATACCATTCAGAAGGGCATTTGTCTGAAAGTGAACGCAATAACGTTATTGGAACTCGCTTATAACGATGTCGCAGTCCAGCACTTTAGCAACTACACCACGGAGACTTCTCTTCAGTGCTGTAGAATTTGGTCATAAATAATACCTAATGATATCAGTTTGCATTGTATTTTACTAGAAATAAAATCCTGGTATCTTTGGTTTAGAAGAAAATTAAAATTTTCTTTAAAAATATTTAGGTTTGGTTTGGTTTGATTTTATGGCATATCAATCATTGTAGGTAATTTAATGCCAAATCCATTTTTATACCTAAGAAACAGTTCTAGTTCAAACAATTCAGTTTAGCATAAGTACAATTTTTTGTTTACAGAGTTGAATGTCAAAATAGTTCTATTTCAAATAATTCAGTTTTGCATAAGTACACAGTTTAATTCAATTTGATCAGAGAGTTGGGTTTTCATTTGTTTGTTCAACTCTTGGGTGTTTGCGGCCCAGTCAGTTGGGGCTGTGGAATATGTCGACTGCATCTCTGCTGAGGGGTAAGACTTCCAATCCAACGAATGTCCTAGATATGACATTAAACCATCTGATGGTGTGGCTCCAGCCTTAGAGCTTTGAGAAATGTAACCTACCTGTTCACTGCCATTACTCCAAGGTTCACACTGGTTTGGAGTGGTTGTACCGAAAAGAGACCACCTCAGTTAATATTTGGTAGGAATTCTTGAAGCCATAAAATTGTGCCAACAAATTATCATTATTATTAGTTCTCTTTTGAGAGTTTTTCACATCAGCGTTAGCTGATGATTTCTCACTGGAGTTTGAGTGACAACAAGTCTCCTCAAGTCTCCAGGACTCTTCTCAGTATTCTGGCCGATCTCAATTATGCAGTAATTTGGATGGTCTCAACTCGTCCTGTTATTTCAAAGTCCTCCAGTCCTTGTACCAATCCTTTGGTGACTGTACCAAGAGCACCAATTACAATTAGTATTATCGTCACTTTTATGTTCCACAGTTTTTTCAATCCCCTAACAAGGTCAAGGTACTTATCCCTCTCTTCACATTCTTTCAATTTCACTCTGTGGTCCGCCGAGACAGCAAAGTCCATAATTCTGCAAGTTCTTTTTTTGTTGTTGGTTATTATAAGATCTGGTTGTCTGGCCGAGATTTGTTTATCCGTTTGTACCTCAAAATCCCAGAGGAGTTTGTGCGTCTTATTCTCTTGGACAGATTCTGGGTTGTGCTTATACCATTTGTTCGTATGGTCAAACTTCAACTTCTTGGACAGTTCCCAGTGGATCACCTTGCCCACCCAGTCGTGGCTAATTTTATATTCTTTCTGTGTTAATTTGTTGCATTCGTTTATTATGTGATTGATCGTTTCGTCTCTTTCACCACATAACCTATATCTGCTGTTTTGTTGCATCTTATCTATTCTCGCTTTGATATGGTAAGTCCTTATCGCGATTATTCCACACCAGGTTAGCTGGTGGTTTTTCACTGGAGCTTGTGTGACAGCAGGTCTCCTCAAGTTTCCAGAACTCTTCTCAGTATTCTGACCGATCTTAGTAATGGTATAGTCTGAACGGTCTTGTCCTCTGATTTGTAAATCTTCAAGTCTCTTTACCAATTCTTAGGGGAATGCTCCAAGTGCACCAATTACAATTGGTATCACCGTCAGTATTATTGTCAGTATTACTTCTTGCGTGTTTTTCACACTAGCGTTAGTTGGTGGTCTTTCTCTAGAGTCTGAGTGACAGTATATCTCCTCAAGTCTCCAGGACTCTTCTCAGTATTCAGACCGATTTTAGTAATGTTGTTGTTGTTTGAAACCACTACTGTTCTTCTACAAGGATGGCTTTGGCATAGAATTACCCATTAAGATTGATATGCCATTAAACAAAGAAACAGAAACCAATACTAATAATTTTCCAACCGATCTATTCGACTTATAAAAGGGAGACTAACGGTTATTACCTCCCCGGTATTCCTGGGAATAATGGAACTGGAGCCTCATCCCCAGTTGCAGCTTAGTGTCATATACTGGCCACCCCTTTTGCTTTATGCAAGCAGATTATTCTAATCCCCGCTGACAGGGTGACAAATATTTCGCTGAGATTACCATGTCGATTTCCACGAAGGAAACCCTTACACAAAGGTGCTTCCATAGGTAGGTTATACATTTCGGTTTTGGTGACTCCGATGTGAATGAGAAGTCACTTTCAACACAGCTATCAACACTCGAAACAAATGATCTACTCATCCGCGCATATCGGGTCAGTGAAAAATAGACTCATTACAACAAAGAGATTATTATTCTAATTTCTTAATATTAATTTTTCCCTTAGACACATATACTACTCTTTGATCTTAAACATTGAGCACAGATTCTACATTCTGATCATTAGAAGAAATTAGGGACAAAGAAAGTCACACGTCATATATATATATATATATATATATATATATATATATATATATATATATATATATATATATATATATAACCGGCCCGTTGGTATTGTGGGTAGAGTGTTCGCCAATAGTCCGGGAAACCGGGGTTTAGTCCCAGGTCGAGTCTTACCAAAGACTCAAAAATTCGTGCTCGATGCATCCATGCTTAACCCTTAGCATTATAAGGCATGAATCAAGAGTAAGTGGAGCAATCCAGGGTATCGCCCTCCTCAACACCAGGTATTGAAAAGGGAGCCTGTGGATTGCCCTCGGTCACGGTCGGTCAACTTATTTTCTATATATATATATATATATGTCTACCGAGGTTTATGGTGCCCAATTTCTCAATGGCATCCGTCCTAAAGCTGAGAAAATTCTTTGGAAAAATTAAAACGGTTTTTTGAAGAAATCAATCCATAACACCCCAGATTCTGACAGTCGAATCATCGAAGGAGTATGTGGAAAAAATTTCAAGGAAGCAGTGTTCTTCGTAGATTTCTGCCCGGCATTTGACTTTGTACTCAAAGAAAAGATGGAGTAAATACTTCTAGCATATGGTCTCCCTAAAGAAACTGTGACCACGATAATGATGCTTTACAAAATCCGTTAGTGACTCTGATTTCTTTTACATTGTCACTGGAATCTTACAAAGAGATACATTAGCGCTGTTTCTAGTTATAAGTAAAGTTGGCAACCATAGTGGATGGGCAAGCAGAAGGCTCCCTTTTCAAAAGCTACTACACTGAGGTGTAGGGGGGGGCGCTACTCCTTTCCCTGAATTGCTCCACTTTACCCTTGATACGTACCTTATATTGCTGAGTGTCAAGTACCATTTTTAAAGTCTTTGTTATGACGCGACCTGGAATTGAACCCAGGTCTCCCGGACCATTGACGAACACTCTACCCTCTAGGCCAATGAACCGATTAATCTGCGTGTATTATCCACTACGAACGTTAATTGATCAAATGAAAAAAATGCTCTCACGCTGAAAAAGGTAAGAAGCAGAAACTATCACGGATGCAGTCAACGCAGATGATCTAGAGATTTTTGCAAATATACTTGTGCAAACCGAACCTCTGCTGCTTAGTTTGTGGACTCAGATAAAAACATAGTTTATGTGTTTAAAACAAGATGGTGCCATTAAATAACAAGAGACTAGTTGTCTGAGGCTGTCGAATACACCGACTACACCTCTGCAGAGGAGTAAGACCCCGCCAACGAGTGTCCTGGTTATGACATTAAACAATCTGATGGAGCTTTGGGGAATGCGAAGTTCCCCTTCACTGCCATCACTCCGAAGTTCACTCTGGTCCGTAGTGATAGCACCTGATAGGTTCCTATCTATGGGTCAGATAGATCTGTTTGATATATATATATATATATATATATATATATATATATTGTTCATCAATGGTCCGGGAAACTAAGGTTCAATCCCAGGTCTCCAAAGACTCAAAAAATGGTACTTGGTGTGGCCTTGCTTAACAGTCAGCATTATAAGGTACGGATCAAGGGTAAAGTCGAGCAATCCAGGAAATGGAATTGCGCCATCCCCTACACATCGGTGTAGAAACAATGGAAAAGGGAGCCTTCGTGTCACCCTCGACTAAGGTCGCCAACTTTACTTACTTTATTTGTACAAATCTATCTATCTATCTATCTATCTATCTATCTATCTATCTATATATATATAGAGAGAGAGATAGAAAGGGAAGGAATAAATATTTAAATTTTGAATAAAATGATTCCTTGGTATTTCAATTTTGTTAGTGGTTATTGTATCAAAAATTAGGAAAGTTTAAAAAAAAAATTATGAGCAAAAAGACAGAAACAAAACAAATCGAAATCAGAATCAGTTAATGAGATGGCAGCAGAAATCGTGCGTGAGAGAGAGAGAGAGAGAGAGAGAGAGAGAGAGAGAGAGAGAGAGAGAGAGAGAAAGAGAGAGAGCGGCGAGGGGAAAGAATTAGAATTTAAAGGATTTAAAGGCAAAAGTGACAAAGTACAAAGAAAGAAAGAAAGAAAGAAAGAAAAATACTGATGTATATAAAAACAAGCAAAGAAAGAAAGAAAGAATTGTGAAAGAAAGAAAGAAAGAACTGTGAAAGAAAGAAAGAAAGAACTGTGAAAGAAAGAAAGAAAAATGCTGATGTATATAAAAAGAAAGAAAGAAAGAAAGAAAAATACTGATGTACATAAAAACAAGCAAAGAAAGAAAGAAAGAATTGTGAAAGAAAGAAAGAAAGAATTGTGAAAGAAAGAAAGAAAAATGCTGATGTATATAAAAAGAAAGAAAGAAAGAAAGAAAGAACGAACGAAAGAAAGAAAGAAAGAAAGAGTTGTGAAAGAAAGAAAGAAAAATGCAGATGTATATAAAAACAAGTACAGAAATAAAGA
>CAUZXS010003695.1:35000-37500 GCA_963585895.1 Sepioteuthis lessoniana
AATTCATTCTTTAGTCAACATCAATCTATCTATCTATCACGGAGCGGGGGGGGTCTCTGTGGCGAAAGTAGTGAAGTTTG
The DNA here is from genome assembly GCA_963585895.1 of Sepioteuthis lessoniana. Taxonomy (NCBI): domain Eukaryota; kingdom Metazoa; phylum Mollusca; class Cephalopoda; order Myopsida; family Loliginidae; genus Sepioteuthis; species Sepioteuthis lessoniana. The sequence continues at coordinate 35,081 of CAUZXS010003695.1, forward strand.
ACAACGTAGTATGCGAGTTCAAACTCCAGTCGTGCTATTATATTCGGACTGATACTCTGGGGAAGGGTACGAACCCTCTTTTCAACCCAGCTATGGGTTAAATAGTACCACTACAGTTCTGCAAGGATAGCTTTGGCATTAGATAATCCACGAAAGTTGAAATGTCATTAAACAATGAAATTAAATCTCTATCTATCAAACAGATGAAACCTCGCCTCTCGACGGGAGAATGGTCAGAGTGCTTGTTTAATTGAACATCCTAACTCGCGTACAAGTTCGATCTTTTCACTATTTCTTTGCAGTTGACCAATTGACCAGTGGGACATCTTGTCATGAAGTAAATGTTATGGAGCTTTTCTACCAGACTATTACTATTATGTACTCTACTACTATGATCTTGTCATCATCATCATCATGTCGTGCCACAGGCACAGATATCCCTGACTCTCTCTCGCCACTTCTCTCTATCGTTCATCGCCTCTGGCAGGTCTTCAGGGCTACATCCCGTATTCTCACATAGCTGTTGTATGTATGTTCGAGCTGGTCGTCCTGCTTTTGCCCGGCCATATGAGGGGGTCCATAGGAGTACATCACTTATGAGCTCGTCCCTGCTTCTCCAGCAGTGTCCTACTTGGATAGTTTTCGTGATGGGAGGAAGGTGGCCGTATAGTTGGTGCCTTGTGGGGTGTTGCCGCCGGGACCAGACATAAATTAGTAAACATTTGAGGATCTTGATGCAGTTTTATGATTATACTTACAAATTATTTGATTCTAACCTTATACCAGGATCTATCTATCTATCTATCTATCTATCTATCTATCTATCTATCTATCTATCTATCTCGAAAGAGCCTTGTCATCATGTAATAATTGCAAGTTTGTCAAGAAGACTCAAACGACTATGTTGTGAATTTGATAATTTGTGTTCCCATGTTGTGTCCTTGACCCGTACTAAGATAACCTGGCTATCTATGAATGATCGGGCATCGTACAGCTGAGCAAAGGAAAGTTATTTTGCTGCGCATAACTAGTTTATTGAGCTTAATTCTCACTAGGTGCTCTACATTTCTGGTCTTAAGCTGAATTTAGTAAATCTATACGTAAGAGACTGGTTTCTCTCAAGTTGAGCCAGAATGAAGTGAGTTGTCAATAGCAATATAATTGACTTCCCCATTACTTCTATACCCCTATTTCTATGTATAAGAAAAAAAGAAGACAGTATAGAAAATCTGATGGACAAGTTTCGATATAGGATTAGAGTCATCAGAATGAATTTTATTATTCCTCCAAAACTGTGAAATAAATTCATTCTAATAACACTATTCCTGTAGGGAAACATGATTTTCTGTACAGTCTTCCTTTTTTTTTCTCTCCTGTCACCGGGTTTCTTTCCAGCACACACACACACACACACACACACACACACACACACACACACACACACACACACACACGTAATATTTGTTCAAATGATTTTGAGCCGCACTTTCTCAACGGCAATGCTTATAAGAAATAGATTAGTATCGTTCATAATTATTTGAACAGGCACAAAAACAGTTTTTTCATTTTCAGAGATCCATAAGGATTTTGAGTAGAAGGGAATCCAAATAATTAACAATTCCTTCATAATAGCAATGTGATTTCCCTTTTTCAATCTCCTTGATTGATTGTGAACAAGATTTCAGAAGGATATAAAAGATTGTTATTTTTTTCTTATAACAATTTAATTTTATTTCATTTGATTAAAAAAATTCCTGATATTGGTCATTCAGATCCTCAAAAAACAAGTAAATGCATGACTTATTATGCTTATCGCAATAACATTTGGTCCTTGCGTAATGATTCTAAATGTATCACACACACACACACACACACACACACACACACACACACACACACACACACACACACACATATACATAAACATATATATATATATATATATATATATATAGTACAATTAAATGGAGACTCAAACTCGGTTAAGCGAGTTTGAGTCTCCATTTAATTGTACTATATACGCTCAGAATGTGAATTTTGTTATACCCTAGCGAATAAATAGGGAACTACCAATAGCCATACATTGAGCACTCTCATAGATTTATATGATTACCCCCATATATTCTATGTAAAAAATAATCCACACCTACTGTCCTTGGACACTGACTGGATAATTCATATATATATATATATATATATATATATATATATATAATACAGGTCATATGTATTTTAACGGACAATTTGTTTAAAGCGCTTGGTTTTGAAAGTTAAAATCATTACTCAAGACCTATAGTCTAAGTTTTTTGTTTGTAATTTCTAACAATATCTAAAAAATGCTCGATATATGAGGGACAGGGCTACCCTATAATAATTAAAATCGAAATAAAAACGAATTAAAAATCCTTTACTTTAATGGC
>CAUZXS010003695.1:45000-112500 GCA_963585895.1 Sepioteuthis lessoniana
TCTTACGTACCTAATTTGCATACATAACTTTAAAAATCAGTCTATGGCAATTGTGTCTTGTTATTTACTAAGCTTTGCTTCATCTCTCTGTGCTGTGTAAGGGTTAGCAAAGTAGATTGGCGAATCATTACTCGTGAATTCGAGTCTTACTAGGAGCCCCATACTTCCGGCTTTGTACCACAACTAAACAAAGCTTAATAAATAACTACTAAGCGTTGCTTACTCTAGCACACGGGATTAATGTGGCTTAAAGTATTTGCTGTTACTAAGTGGTCAGCCATCTAAGTACTAAACAGCTCATCGATATTTAATGAATGACCTTAACATCTAGACATGGCGTACAAGATAAGGTGAAAAGGTTAATGTCTCCTTTTAGGGGTGAAAGCTATAAGTGAGTTTCGAGTATTCAAAAAGTGAGAGTTGGTATCTGGACAGCGAAGAGTTTCATTTATGCATTGTCATTATTATTGTTATTGATATTCATTCCAATTTTAGTCTGTGTACCGCTGAATCTCCACCAAAGTTTCGCTAGTACAGGGCACCCAATGAAGACTGAATTCAATACAGAAACGTTAAACCATTGCTATTTTATTGATGTTAACCAATCTAAACCACGTCTGACGAAAGCGATACCGAAAATTTCGGGAAATTTGGGCAGATGAATTAAACTGTACACCGGTAAAATATTCAACGTTTAAACAGCCCTCGAAGCCACTTGAAAATAATTGATTGGTTTGGCTTTATGGCATATCAAACATTGTTGGTTATTCAATGCCAAATCCTGTTTTTACATATATATTAATTTTATGATTTGTTAACACATTTTGTAGATTCATACAGTTAAAGGATGAAACAGTTCTATTTCTAACAATTCAATTTAGCATAAGACAAACAAGTTAGATTGTTCCAAGTATCGCTATGTATTACTAACAATTCACTTAAACATCAATCATTTATTTTCACACAGTTAAATGATCAAATAGTTCTATTTCTAACAATTCAATTTAATATGTCATTTGTTTACACTCGGTTCAAATGTCAAACAGTTCTATTTGACCCAAAGTGGTACCCTATCTGGTGCTACCACGCCGTGACAGAGAGGACCTGAGAGCGATGCCAATCAAGGGGTACTTCACATTCGCTAAAGCTCCAGCATTACCGGAGCCTTACTATCAGATTGTTTAGAGTGTATATAACCAGGACACTTGTTTGGGGGAGGGGTTTCTACCCTTCTGTAGAGATGCAGTCGGCCGACTGTGCTGTTGAATATAAAGAAGCTAATTTTTTTATCAAATTAAAAAATATCACCAAGTGCAATGAAAAGTGCTTGTATGTAATTTGTACATGAAAGGATGAATTAGATATATAGTCATGCTACCAGGTAAAAAAAAAAAAGAACATAAGCATCTCACGTGGTTTAATGTTTAGCAAACTAGATTAGTAGACCATTGTTAGTGAATTCGATTGTCACCAGGTGCTCCAAATTTTTTAACTTGGGCCTCAACTAAATTTAACTCACAGCAAAAAGAGGACATTGAACATCTGACTTGAAACTGCATAACTTGCTAGATAACACCATGAATATTTAGATTTTAATGTTTCAATACGTGGATCATTAAATAAGTTTCCAGACCTTTCTCGTATGGGGACTTTTATTGATAGTACACACATGAAACTCTAGTCCCTTTCGAAGTAATCTCCTCCAACTGCAATGCACTTGTTATACCGTTCCAACAACTTCTGGAAGGCCCCATAGAAGTCCTCTTGTGTGAGCGTGTCAATGACCTTCGTCACAGCCTCTTTCATCTCCTCAATTGTCTCATAACGACAGCCTCTGAGCTTAGGGAATAACCAAACGTCATAGGAGCAAGGTCTAGACGGTAGGGAGGGTGATGAACTGTTTTGATGCCCATCTTGATCAAAAGGTCTGTGACAACGATGGAGTTGTGGACTGGTACATTGTCCTAGTGGAAATGCCACTGACCCGATTTGAAGAGTGCTGACCTCTTTCGACGGAATCTCTTCCTGAACTCCCCTAAAACCTCAACATAGTAACCCTAACCCTAACCCTTTGGCCAATCAACTCTGGTGTATTGACTTCCTTACTCCTCCCACACCTCTCATCTCTCACAGACTCCCTGCCTTCCTTGAATCTCTTATGCCACTCAAAAACTAATGCTAGATTCATGCAAGATGGTCGAAAAGCAGTCTGAAGCATTCCATAGGTTTCTGTGGCATTTTTTCCAAGTTTAAAACAGAATTTTATTGCATATCGTTCTTCTAAAGTGTCCTCACGTCCAGATTGCATTTTTGAAATTCAGCAGCTGTAACAATCAGGCTTTAGTATGGTGTATTCCAATTGCTGCTGTAGCTGTTGATTTGAACCTGTAATCAAAAATGGTCAGTCATCTGATAAGATGTATAGCAATAACATACTGAATTTTGAAGAGTCTTCGATAATTCTAAATGACTGTACAAAAAAGTCTTGAAACTTATTGAAGGTACGACGTAGCATCAAATTGTTATAATTACACGTTTTAATAAAATTTATTTACTTTTCGCCTTAATATCAAAATATTACTTAATTACAATAAGTGATTCTTCTATTGTGATTTGTCTTGGACATTTTATTAAACCCCACTCATTCTTAATCAAAATAACTGATGACCCATTCATTCAATTTGCTTTCAACACTATAAAATACTAAAACTTTATTTCGGCTGAGGCTGTAGAATACACCGACTGTTTTTCTGCAGAGGAATAAGACCCCCTAACGAGTGTCCTGATATGACATGAACAATCTGATGGTGAGGTTCCAGTAATGCCAGAGCTTTGGGAAATGCGGAGTACCCCTTCATTGCCATCACTCCCAGGGCCACTCTGACCCGGAGTGGTAGCACCTGATAAGGATCCCATCTATGGGTTAAATAGAAGTAAACCGTGGTTTCTTGAGTTTGATGTTTTTTGCATTTAATCTGCGTACTTAAGCTAAACTGAATTGCTCGAAATAGAACTGTTTTGACCTCTAAACTGTGTACTTATGCTAAACTGAATTATCTAAAACTGTTTTGACATTTAACTCAGTGTATTGCCGTGGAATACACTGACTGCACCTCTGCAGAGAGGTAAGACCCCCAAACGAGTGTCCTGGATATGACACTAAACAATCCGATGGTGAGGTTCCAGTGATGCTGGGGCTTTGGGGAATGCGGAGCACCCCTTCATTGCCATTGCTCCCAGGTCTACTGTGCCCCGGAATGGTAGCACCTGATAGGGTCCTATCAATGGATTAAATAGAACTAACTGTATACTTATGCTAAACTGAATTGTTTGAATTAGAACTGTTTGACTAAACTGAATAGCTTGAAATAGAAATGTTTTTGGCAATTAAACTGTGTATTCATGCTAAACTGAATTGTTTGAAATAGAACTGATTATTTGTTTAAAAATGGATTTGGTATTAAATAAATTACAAAGGTTGATATGCAATAAAACCCTAACAACCAACCAACCTAAAAAAGGATAAAAATTGTAAAAAGAAAAAAAAGAAAAAGTGTATGAAGTGTTTTACTTTGAAATTAAAAAATTTGTTTGTCAAATAATAAGACTGAAGTTATTTTTATATTAAACACGACTATAGAGGATTAAAAAAATCAAGATAAAAACGTTGACACTTTTCATTACATTACATAAAAATTAATAGATATTTTACTTCGTGTCATCATTTGGCATTTTGTATCAAGCATAATTTGGGGAGGTAGGAATTAAGATTGTCCTTTGAAAATAAATCTTATGATTTCTTGAATCTCCTTACATTCCAATGATGATTGACTTGTTTAAACATTTATGTAGGGATATTGGACAGTGGTTGTACGTAATTTGCATATGAAGGAATGGGATAGATATGCTACGAAGAGGAAATAGGAGATTAAAGAACAAAAAGAGGAGAGAACTAGACAAATGAAACAAAATGACTGACTTGGTAGACTTCATGTCAAATTTCATAAACCCAAATTTGTTAACATCATAATATATTTGCTCTACTCTTTTTGAGTATTGTACACTTTATCATATTTAAATACATCGGGTTTTTGATTTTCATTGAATCATCTATCTATCAACTATCTCTCTCTCTCTCTCTCTCTCTATATATATATATATATATATATATATATATATATGTGTGTCGAAAAATTGATAACAACGATCCAAGTGGAAGGAGAGATTTATTGAGAGGTCGACATTATAGCGTTTCGGTTTAAGTCAACGATAGATGTTTAAAAATGCATTTTTAAACATCTGATAACATTTGATATGCCATAAAAAACCAACCAACCAACCAATCGTGGTAGAATAGTTACCGTAGTAGGAAATGAACATGGTGGACTCTAGTTCAAATACTGGACGGTTCTGTTTGCATTCCCTATAGGACTAATACCCTTTGCAAAATTATGAATTCAATTATCCTCCCTCAATTCGAAGGTAAATAGTAGAGTAGACTGGGCTCTTTAACCTTGGTATAGCAAATGGTCTAGCAGAAGCAAAACTCTGAAAACTGTTAAACACCACTTAAAAATTGACCTTATGTCACATGTTACACGTGTGAAGGGGTTGCGTAAATATATACATACATTCCTATTCCCATCTTTATACATTCCCCACTCTCGAATAATTGGAATGCTTGGTGCTAGAGAAGATATTTAGTCTTGTCCTCACTCACCAAGGACCAATGTTAGCATTAGTATATCCGTGATATGCTATCACTGAACACAACAGAAGAAAAGGCAAGGTAAACTCATTTGTACATACCAAGAATATTTAACCTGTGTGTTTATGTATGAAAATGGAAAAGAGTTTTCTTGGGAAGGGAAAGTAAATTAGCCACGTTGCTTTGCTGCTCCCTGGCAGGGTCCGAGAAGATGCTTCTCTTGTTCAAAGAAAAGTAGCAGAAGAGATCAAGAATGGGTTTCTTCGACTGTTATTTGATACCCCATGAAGCTCCTAACTAGTTGACCCATTCTTTATTTGAGATAATGATTTGTTGTCTCACTACATTTCTATTTATTTACCCTTTTCCAACTAGTAGCTAATTTGGCATTATCTTGAGTGAATCTGAATCTGAATTAAAGAAAAAAAAATAAAAGAAGCGATTTTACATCTTAAATTTCTCAAACCTTTTAGTTAGCATCTTTGTAGATTTCTCCTACCCCACTAAAGAAACCAAGTTAGTTTGGATTGAACTCATAATTGTTTCTGAGAATAACCTGCTAGCTATCACTTTACAGCAGACACCCGTAACTCGGATGTCTATATGTATTCGCTGGATTCTCAGCTTATTTATGCATGTGCGCATGCGTAGTGTGTAAATGTATATGGTAACAGGAAAATGTACAAAGGTCTTTCGCGCATGCGTGCGTAGAGGTTGGATTATAGTCATTTTCAATTTGCATAGTTAAATCAGGGCGCAGACGTTTGCAATCAAGCCGGCACACAGGTGAGGACGAAAGCAAGTCGGCAAGACGCTGCACATCACTAAGGTGTGATTTAATTTAATTCTAATTCTCAGAGCCGCAGGGTATTCTCCAATTTAAAGCACATGCACTCCAGGGGGTGCTGGGTCGTGGTATCTGCACACACTCACATATTAATGGATGCGTGCACAAGCAAAGAAAAATATCGCCCGCATAAACACACACACACACACACACACACACACACACGATATTTATTCAGCTTAGTTTAGTGAGGTACAAAGTCAAATTAGAATCGTAGAAAGTTCGTGATCAAATGCAAAATTTGTGGCAAGGAATATGAGAGAAATAAAAAAAATGCCCTGCCCTGGGAAAAATATGTTTAAACTGCACAAAAAAAAATCATTTTCAGGTGGTATGCAATTACAAAAGAATAGAAAGGGTAGAAAGCACAAACCCTCCTACTGAAAAGACCGAAATATATGCAATAAATACACCCACCCAGATCAGAGAAAAAATAAAGTTGAATGACATTTTGTTCACATGCTAGTCGATACTTTGATACCGAGAAACGTTTGAGAGAAAATAGGTAAACTGAAATTGAGAAAATATTCTCCAGTTGAAGCAATTCAACCAAACTGTATTTAAAGCAGGGAGCAATTCTGTTTATTTGTCGCTGCCTCCCATCAGACAGGACTTGACACAAGAGCCAAGACTCGAACCCTGCTGGTCTATGCTGTTCATCGGCTCACTTAGTGCAATGTGAGCCTGATGAGGCAAGCAGTTTCACGAACCCAAATGTGGGTCCGGGCACGTATGCCGTGTTATGGCTTGAACTAGACAGCAATGTCTTGTGCCATACATTGCAGGGAGCAATTCTGAAGCGACATTCGAAACAAAAAAAAGCGCTTCTAAATAATTCCCCTCACGGAAGTAGCATGCAATAAAAATCATGAACTATTAAGAATTGACGCATTGGAAGTGGATGCCACAAAAACTTTTCAATTCTTTAAAGGCAGACGAAAATAACATCATATTGTTAAGGCAAGTATTCGTTGAAAAAGAAAACCATCACCCAAGTTAGGTAGAACCTAGAAAGTTACCAATTCATCTCCTATCAATGGTAATGGCCAAATTTAAAAAAAAAATGATACTGCAAAGAATACTCGAAAAAGCTCCCCAAAGAAAAAGAAATTGGACTTCGTCGACTGTAGCTATAGATAAACCTGATGGGGATTTAAGAATATGTGGGGGTAACAAGATAGGGGTGAATCACCAAATATTCACAGACACATTTCCGTTGCCAAATACTGAAATTGCGAGGCATGAATTTGCAAGAATAAAATATTTTGCAAAAATAGATCACAAGTCAGCATACAACCCGATCAAAATTGACGAGAAAGTGGCGATATCTCCACACTAAAAGATGGTTCTCTGAAACTAGTGGACAAGTTCATCTACCGAAAATGATATCAATACGCGACTAGCGAAAGCATGGACAACTAACGATAGGCTATGGGTCATATGGAAGTCAGACTTATCCAATAAAATAAAACACAATTTTTTCCAAGCTCACTAAGCGTATAGAGAAAAATCTTGACGGCAATTGCTCAAAGATGCTACGAAATATATTAAATAAATCCTGGAAGCAACATCCCACAAAACAGCTGATGTATGGCTACCAACCACCTATCACGAAGACTATCCAAATAAGACGAACAAGACATGCGGGTCACTGCTGGTGGAGCAAGAACGAACTTATAAGCAATGTTGTCCTATAGACCCCTTCACACAGACGCGCAAGTTTAGGATGATCAGTTAGAACTTATCTACGACACTTCTGTACGAAAAGAGGATATTGCCTGGAAGACCTGCCAGAAGCGATGGATGATAGAAAAGGATGGAGAGAGAGATGGGGGGTGGGTAAATCCGTGTGAGCAGCACGACATGATGATGATGATGATGATGATGATGATTGGCATTCTAAAGTGGACTCGTCTGCCGTTTGCCATATAAACTTCGAACCACATTTTTCAAAAAGCAATTGAAAATATTTATCGGGAAAGATTAAAAAAGTATCATATTTTATTTGGGAGGTATATGTGTGGAAGCGTCTACTGAGGAAGAACTGAAACACAGAACGAAGCAAATTTTCACAAAGTTAGACGATGCGGGCATAACTATAAACAAGGAAAAATGCAAACTCAACTGTGATAAGATATCACATTTAGGATATCAAATATCAAAGAATGGAATATCACCTGATGAAAGAAAAACCAAGAAAATAACAAAAATGTCCATATCAAGGAACAAAAAGGAATTGGAATCCTTTTTTTAGGCTAACAAATTTTTATAGTATCTACCCAGATACAGTGGCCTGATAGAACCGTTCACACAAAGTTACGCAAAAAAGAATGTCGGGTTTAACTGGATACGAAGAAAAACTATCGCTTTTAAAACATTGAAAAAGGCACTAAGAAAAAATCTGCGATAAAAATCTTTGATCCAAAGAAAGAAATCACGCTAACCACAGATGCTAGTGAATATGCCGTAGCAGCAATCATATCAAAAGAAGGTCACCTAGTAATACACCTATCAAGAAAGTTAATGGTAGCAGAAACAAACAACTCGAATATTGAAAAGGAAGCACTCGCAAAAGTGTGGAGCAATGTAAAGGGCGCAAAACTTCTAATCGGGACGGACATTTTTACTTAAGTCGGACCCCAACCCGTTAAAATTCATATTTAATCTCAGAAAAGAATTGTCAAGGGTAACATCATCGAGAATTTCAAGATGAGCAATTAAACTATGGCATCTGATTTCGACATAATGTACTTAAAAGAGAACATAATTCCGCCTTATCCAGACTGGAATTTGGTAATGAAAAGGTAGAAAATCACGAAAATGCAGGTGAAAAGGTGCGTTTTGCCCCTTAATCGATTCAGAATTGAAACAAGGCAGACTCCATACTATGCAAGATATTAGAGAGAACAAAGAGAAATATATGGAGCAATTGCTCAATAGCAAAGAGACCCTTCAAAGAAACGAGACCCAAAACTAACCAGAGAGAAGGGCATAATATGCAATAGAGACAAAATAGTACCTCCATAAACCCTAAGAAAAGACATATCAAGGAGTTCACATGGTGATGGACATTGTGGCCTAAAATCAACATAAAGAAGTTTAAAGTTGCAAGCCTGGTGGTCGGGTTATTCGCAAAAAGTAGATTGTATCAAAAATATCCAAAATGTGCTGAAAAACAACCAAAGTTCACTCGTGGCCCAAAAGAAAAAGAACCGTGGATTAGGGTCCTAATTGATCATCGAATATATAGGCTTATGATACTGGACCCATTTTTGGGATGGCATAAAGTAATCAAATTAACGGACAGAAAAGCAACAAACGTAATGCAAGTATTGAGAATAGTATTCTCAAGAAACTGGGTAGCCAAAATGATATTCACAGACAATGCGCTGAGAATTTTGTGGCAAGAATCTATGTTCATGACTAAAACGTATTGTGTGTATTCCATATAAAGCGCTATAATAAACATCCGCAATATAATGGGATTGCAGAAAGAATGGTGCAAACTGTGGAGATGAAGTTGAAGAAATGTTCACCATTTAATGAAAGAATAGAAACCTACCTATTCTGATTGCTCCTTAGTTACCGAACAATTCCAAATGCAGAAAGAAAACAAGTTTTATGGCATATCAAATGCAGAAGAAAACAAGTTTTATGGCATATCAACCATTATAGGTTATTTAATGCCAAATCCTCTTTATACATTTATATTTAACATATAGGCTTTCGTTTAGTTGTGTTTTATGGCATATCAACCATTGTAGGTTATTTAATGCCAAATTCTCTTTAAACATATATACTAAATATATAGGATTTGGTTTGATTGGGTTTATGGCATATCAACCATTGTAGGTTATTTAATGCCAAATCCTCTTTATACATTTATATTTAACATATAGGCTTTGGTTTAGTTGTGTTTTATGGCATATCAACCATTATATGTTATTCAATGCCAAGTCCTCTTTATACATATATATTAAATATATAGGACTTGGTTTAGTTGAGTTTTATGGCATATCAACCATTATAGGTTATTTAATGCCAAATTCTATTTATACATATATACTAAATATATGATTTGGTTTGGTCGTGTTTTATGGCATATCTACCATTATTGGTTATTTGATATCAAATACTCTCTCACTTTATATATGCTATATATGATTCGTAAACACGTTTTGTTGATAAAACTTTCAAACGAGCCCGAGCTTGTTTTATTTGGACACAGTTAAATGGCTTCAATTACTGCAATATAACAGTCAGAATTTAACATCAATCATTTATTTGCACAAATAGTTTGTTGGTATTTTAATCTTTAACTCAGTTCGAAGTAATTAGTTCGCACTTTCATATTGCTATTGTTTCTAATGTTAAATGATTTCAATAATGGCTACCAAACAATAATAATTCTATTCAATATCAATCATTTGTTGGCACACCGTAAAGTGGTTACAAGTATAACTGTGTAATACCAATAATTCAATTTAGGCACGCATTTAAAGAGTTCCCACTATTGCTATGTATTACACACAATTCGATTACATAGTCATTTGTTTACACACAGTTGAATGGTCAAACAGTTTTATTTCTAACGATTCGGTTTATCCTGAGTCATTTGTTTGCCCTCAGTTTAAATGTCAAACAGTTCTATAGGACCTTATCAAGTGCCACCACTTTGGGCCAGAAGTGACCAAGGAACGATGGCAATTAAGGGCTACTCCATATTTCCCAGAGGTCCACAGACAGGAGCCTCACCATCAGATTGTTTAATGTCATATCCAGGACACTCGATGGGGGAGTCTTACCCCTCTGCAGAGATGCAGTCGGTATATTTTACAGCACCAGCCAAATGGGCTGAAGAAAATCTTTGGTATAGGAAAGAAAAAGAATCAAATCCAGAAAAAGGAAATTCCTATTACAAAAAGGGATGACGTAGCAATATTAAAGAAAAATAATCCTGGCCCATGCGGATCAGTTTATATCCCGACTCGAACCCGAAGAACTAGGAATAGAGGAAGAATAGTGAAATGAAGAGCAGGAGGAGACCTATGATTTCGGCAGTGAAACAAAGCAGGGTATAGAAAAAAGTGATAAAGAACCGCTAGAAAAGACCGACAAAGAAAATAGATTTAAACTTAGATCACCCATTATTAAAAGAATCTAGAAAAACACAGCAAAAAGCCAAAAAAAAAAAACCCAAACAAACAATAACAAAAGTTCACGAGAATAATCAAGAGAAGCATAAGAACAACCTAGGACATACGACTTCCCAACTTCAGGGAGGTGTAGTATAGTATTCTTGGGCCTTGTGCCCACCGAAAAGTAAACTTTGTATACTTTGTCGGAAATAAAGAGGTGTAGTATAGTATGTAAATCAGATGCACCCATAAAATTAGTAGCCCAATACAAACCGGCGTCTAGCTAATCCTATTAACCAGTCAACATCTACTCTTCGAGATATACACACCTTAACTGGGGCACCTCTGGTGGTGTAACGGTTAGCAAGCTAGACTAGCAAACCTACACGAGTGAGTTCGAGGCTCATTGGGCGCCCCATTCATTTGTCCTTGTGCCACATCGAAGCAAAGAGCTTTGTAAATTACTATACACACCTTAACAGTACTCCTGTTAACATATGTTCTTTGCACAAAGCGTCTTGAAAGGGGTACGCGAGTGGGGTCGGAATTGGACATTGTACGAATGGAAAAATGTCGCCTTAGTGTTAGAGTTTCGTTTTCTCTTGAACTAAGTGGCAGGGTACATGTATTTTGTTATCCTTGGTAAATGATGTCTCTTTGATCCACTATAAGAAAACAAGCCTCTGGAATTTTATTCTTCGGCCTTCTTCAGGGGTGATAGGCACTCCGTATAGAAAGAGACTGTCTCTTTCTTAGGTTGTATAAAGCCCCCTCTCAAACGTCTTCTCCCTCCACCCCCCCAAAAAACAAGCTAACAAAAAGAAAAAAAAAACCCAAAACAACGATCCCCCCAAATGGTAAGAATCTGATATTTTTTATATACTGGAATTATTTTCAGAACTTTTCGTAGAAATGTATTTCATGACAATTTAATGCTTTGAGATAGGCTACTAACCAATGCCCGACAGCAAGTTTCCCCTTCGTGGCTTCTTGCTTTATCAGCTGCTGTTTTAATTTTAACAGCAGCAGCAGCAGCAGCAACAGCAATAGTAGTAGTGTTAGTAGTAGTAGTAGTAGTATTTGTTTGTTTGTTTTTTTCTGTTTCTACCATGTGCAGAACGTCAAATTGTCTATCAACTTACTATTTTTGTAAGCTGCTTATGTAATAAGAATCCAGATGTTGAAATGTCATTGTTTCTAATTTTTTTTTAAAACTAGAAAGCAAATTCTTGGAAGACTGTGATCACTTCGAAAAACATACTGGTATGAAATCAATATTTGATTAACAAACAAGATTCTTATTATTATTTTACAGCATTTTCATTATATTGTGAATGGATGGGATTTTCTCAGGCACTTAGCTGGTGTACATTTAGGAAGAATTCGTGGCGTAATAGCTAAAGTGCTGGACATCGTAGTAAGCGAGTTTGAACTTAAGTCCCGCTATAACATTAACTTTTGGACTAATACTCTTGGGAAAGGCATGAACCCACTTATATTCCCAGCTAGACGTTAAATTGTGCCAATGCTGTTTTACAAGAATGACTTTGGCTTCAAATAAGCCTCGAAGGTTGTATTGTGTTAGTATAGCATTTATTATAAGGCTAATAGCAACAAATAAATGAATCAATACTTTGTTTAATCCAAACAACACGTGAAACAATAAATAACAACATACAGTCCTCCCTGTGTATAAAGTTGAGTTTAAGGGACTTACCGGCGCGCTAAAGAAGATATCTGGTATCTTAGGGTTGTCTTTCTGAGAGCGTTTAACGTCCTCTCTCCACGGAACGTCTGGTGGAATCTGACTCGATTTTGGATTTTTGCGCCAAGACTTCTCGGCTCATCTCTTGATTAGTATATCCAATCACAGAGAGCCTCACTCCATACACAGGAATTGCCGTTTTACTGACCTGACAGTTGATATGCTTTTAAACAAAGAAACCAAACCAAAAATCGTGAAATCAAAACTGCTCAGGATTAAAAGATATCAATTAAAAACTCTTTGAGCTATTCATATATATTAAGAACGTACACATATATTTTATGATAAAGTAGTTTGCTATATTCATTAACAAAGAGCGCTCAAAATCGGTAACAGAGCATATTTTTATCTGAACTTAGATTAGCGTAGACACAGTCAATAGCGCTTGGTGACTGTCAGTTTTTGGCCTATGCAATCATCAGATCAGCCCTTGGACTCGGTTTCTACGCTATTCTAACACACACACACACACACACACACACACACACACACACACACACACACACACACACACACACACACACACAGATATCTATGTGTGTGTGTGTGTGTGTGTGTGTGTAGTTAGGCAGCAGTCGTTCATTTAAGCACGTTTCATTAAATAGTAAAGACAAATTTTGTCTGTATAATTTAATTAAGATCCTTTCGAGTATCCTGATAGGAGTCTTGATTTCTGGTTGGAATTGGTGGATGAATTTAGCAAAATTGTCTTATACATATATATATAGTGTCGTTGGACCACGAGCGAACCATGTCAGTTTGATTTTACAATCTGTCTTCTTTCTCATACTATCAGATTTCATAAAAAACTTGTGTGTGTGTGTGTGTTCTTGATATTTCCAATTGCAGTATCGTCATTAAGTACGAATCGTCATCTAACACTTTAGTTAAGTCACTGAAACACCTGCTCATCATTTCAAGAGGCTGGGAATCATCCACTTACCAACAAATAAATTCCCCCCTGCCACTCCCCCCAAAACTTCCAGATCAAAAACGATTCACCCAAGAAACATATATTAAAGACGCCAGCGTTGAATTTGAACCTCTTTACCGATTAGGCACAAACAGACGTGCAGCGTTCCTGTTCAGAGTTGGACAGAGACGCATAAGTTGCATCGTAGCTCCTGCGCTGATGCATCATGACTCAAACGCCGGCACACCTACTCACAAGACTATCTCCACAATTATATTGGCGGGTATTCCATGCATACAGACATCCACATGCACTTAGATTTAACACTTACGTAAACAGAGATGCATATGAATATACTCGCTCTGTTCATATCAATAGGAGCTTCTTTCTTTCTTTCTTTCTTTCTTTCTTTCTTTCTTTCTTTCTTTCACTTTACGCTGCCTTCCTTTGTTTATTTCACTATTTCTTTTCTCTTTTTCTTTCTTTTTTTCCCCTGTTTGCTTCCTAACTTCTACTTATCAATTTTTCTTCTTTCTTTCTTTCTTTCTTTCTTTCTTTCTCATTTTGTTTATATATTAGAGGATATTTTCTTTGTTTATACAAGTCTCCTTCTCTCTCTCTCTCTCTCCCACCGTATATCTACCTATTATTAAACGAGGATGAGCTGAAAAGTTCATATGATGATATCTGCTGTTGATGACTTTTTTATCCAATTGGATCCAAGCTGTACAACACCGGTCGGAGACGTGTGTAGACTACAAGAGGATTATATTGAAAAATAAACTCAGTTTGATAACATTCCATGAGAATATAGACAGCCTTTGAAATTTTCAGCCGACCCTTGTGTGTGTGTGTATGTGTGTGTGTGTGTGTGTGTGTGTGTATGTGTGTGTGATATATTAGTCTGTATTGTCTCTAACTCTGACTAGTGTTTTTCAAAACATTCATATTTCAAACCACAAAAAGAATTGAGGAAATATCCATCTGTTCAGTTTAAAACTTATCAATCAATCTATCTATCGCAAAATTTCCCATCATGTTTGCATATATGAATATAATTGTAACCCAAGAAAAATTGTACATCATAATTTTATTGTAACGTTGTGCCTTATATACAAGTGTTATTCTTTTGTTATATGTGCAATATGCAATTTACCAAGAGTCACATTCCCCTGATGAAGGTTGAAGAAAGAACCGGATAAACCTCGTGAAAACAAAATCATATATATATATATATATATATATATATATATATATATATATATATATATATATATATATAAAAGAATAAATGGATGAATAATACAATACAATTGTCTCTTGTAGCGTCTTTTTCTTTTAAGTAAAAAAAAAACTTGTGCAATGAAACAGTCACTTCTTAGCTACAATGACATCGTTGTTATGCCAACAGAACACTTTCCTGTTTTTTTCTTCTTTTCTTTTCTATTTTTCGACTTGGCTGTCAGTTTGGAAGCCAACAATACAGGCAAGAAAGACAAAAAAATGTACGGAAGTAAAACGAAAATAAAACTAAGCACTTTTAGGCGTTGAAACAGAAAGCCGATTCTAACATCTTGGTCGTTTCTCAAAAAAAAAAAAAAAAAATCTCTTTGTAAACCTCTGTTTTATTTTATTATATTTACCTTTTTATTTTTATTCAATCTTGTATCTTATCATTCACCTGATCGTTCATTTTTGCCTGGAATGATGGGAAGGATAGTTTTGATTACAACACGATAAGGTCCACTTAAGACATTTTATTTTTCCTATTTAGCAAACACTAGCAAAATGAGAGAACTCTAAGCACTTCTAGGAAACCCCCACTAAAAAAAAGAAAAAAAGACCCCCCCCCCAAAAAAAAACCAACCAAAAAAAAAAAAAAACGTAACAAAAAAAACCCAACAATGATAGTTCTTTATTTATTCTTGTTAATATAAACATGGTTGGGTTGAGTTCGGTCCTATGAACATGCATCTAAAGTAATGCAGAGTTCTTCTAAAACATACATTCTTGATTGTCGATCCATTAGTATCTTTCTTTACAAAGCAGGGGACCCTCAGGATAAAAGTTTACCATTCGTTCATGCAGTTAATTTGACCGAGGGATAGCCGCAATAGTCAATGTTCCTTAAATGAGCAAGATTGAGCCGGTTATTTAAGGTTTGGGGTTCGATTTCTAGTTATAATTACTGTATTCGCTAGGTTTCGGTTTCTTTGTTTAATGGCATATCGACCTTTGTAGGTTATTTAATGCCAAGGCCATCCTTCTAGAAGAACAGTAGTGGTACTATTTAACCCATAGTTGGCAGGATAAGGGGATTCATACCTTACCCAGGGGTATTTGTCCGAAAGTGAACATTATAGCGCGACTGGAATTCGAACTCGCTTACTACAACTCCGCAGTCCACCGCATTAACCATTACACCATGAGGACACCCCTGTGTTCGTTAGTCTATTTACATAACATATACATACACTCTAAGGGGTGCGCTTAGCACAGGAAATGGAATCGGTAACGAGTGTTCAAAATCTTAGACGAGGCTGTTTGCTTTTCACTTTGCGCTAAATCGCTTTGTAAAGGCATGAACCCATCTTTTCTCCCCTCCAATTATAGGTAGATAGTAAGGAAGATTGGGTTCTTTAGCCTTGGCAATAAATCTAGGCGAAAAAAAAAATCTGAATTGAAACTAGTCTTACTTCGCTTAAAATTGACCTTGTATCACTTCCTGTTTGTGGTTGAGGGGTTGGAGGCACACACACACACACACACTGTGAATTAAAAAAGAAAATACTTTTGATACACCATAATAATGAAAATGTCTTGTTTATAATGTAAGCTAATTATCTGTTTTGCTAGTTATAATCTGTTGCTTTCGTAGCCTTTCCTGGAACACATGGTTTAGCGCCTCTTCTGTTGTCGTCACCCCATGACCCCGATTTGGCAGAGATCTTTTAAGCTTGACAAGGGTCGTGAATTCTACCGTCACGGTTATTATTGTAAATTTGATGTCGTTTCATGTTTTCTTTGCGCAAAGAGGGACTAGGTCTCTTTCACATAATCGTCATTTCGAGAAGGTTGTACGGCAAATGAGGTGGAAAACGGAGACACCAGCCACCATTGGTAATCAGGTTGCAAGTTATTGCAGTTTCGTTTGTTTGTTTGTTTGTTTGTTTGTTAATATAGTTCTCTTAGAATACAGATTAGCTTGTTTCGTAATGGATCCAATCAGTTTTTTTTTGTGAAGTTAACCAACTAAAAAATTAAGTGATGCAGGGAAATTATATTAGAGCTTCGATATTGAAATATCATTGTTTCTCATTTTTAACCAAAGAGAAAATTCTCGGAAGACTGTAATCACTTCGAAAAACAAGATTGTACGGAAACAATATTTGATTAACAAAAAAGAATTGTAGCTGATATTTCGGTATTGATTCCCATGAATCCAATTTTGTTATGAATTGAAGTGACTTTCACAGGAACTTGGCAATCGTACGTAAGGGAAAAATTCAAAAGAAAATATAAGATGATGAAAAGAGTGCCTGGTATGTTCTTACGTCCGCAATTGAGAACTTACATTAATTAGTTGACAGTTGAATACCAATAATAAGTCGAAAGTCAAAACAAAATATTTCGGGCTGAGCGCTTTTTACTACACACCGTAAATTCGATATTTTGGGCTATTTTACCATTCATCATGATAATTCAGTAATTAATAAATCAGGATATAGCAAGCATTCACAGTGTTTCTTTTAATGAAACGATGAAATAAATATAATCGCCTGCCTGTTGAAACCAAGTTTGAATCTATTTTACGCTTGATTTTTCTTGTGTATTTTGAGAGCTCAGGTGAAAAGAATCTGAGGGTCAAGAGATTAAGCGTTCAAATGGTTAAATACAGATAAATGCTTCTAGATCCCGTGGATTATCGCTGTATAGTCATTAGATATTTCTTTAGAATGAGTAATAAATTAACTTATCTTAGAGTCATGGAACTAAAACTGTTCAGTGGCAATGATCTATACATTTAACAAACTAAAAGATAAACTGATGCAAGAAAATAATTATACAAATTTGAATCTCGACAGAGGTAATTTACTAAGCTTTTTTGCTTAGATGTAGCACAAGGCCGCATGAATTGGGCACCCAATGAGAATCGAGGTGCCCATGAATCTCGACAGAGCCTATTTCTTACATCCTAATGGCTTGTTTGTTAGCTGAAGAAGTTGAGTACTCTTCTTTCGCGTCTCTCGTAAGTGTTCAAGCCTTGAAAAAAGTTAGTGTTTAGAGCTGATTTTCAAAGTGTATAGGCTATTCCCAGTGGGAAGATTTATAGAATGTAAACTTCCCACGCTCGTTTTTCTCCCTTTGTTCTTTTTATTTACTCAGATATTCTTAGTTTGACAGATAAGTCGTGATAATTTACCAAGCTTTTTGCTTAGATGTGGCACAAGGCCATATGAAAGGGGCACCCAATGAGACTCGAACTTACTCGTGTAGGTTTGCTAGTTGAGCTTGCTAACCATTACACCACCAAAGGCACCTTGACAGATAAGTCGTGGGTTGATGACAATACCTACTGTTACTAAGAAGTCACCTATATTAGTCCTGAACAGGCTTATCGTTGCTTAACCTTTATATTCGGAACTTGACCTATTTTTTATTGTGTCAGATTGAATTAAACTTAGTAAATAGTAAGTTAAAAGAAAATAAACAATCCATGATCTCCAATCATCACGTTTAACACTGGAATAACACAATCTTCCTTCTTCTATTTACCTCCCTTTGGCTTTGTACTATACTAATCTTATAAGTAAAAGAAATAAACACCTTTTAGAACTTCCTTTCACATTTGGGATATTAGCGCATCTCATTTTTTCTTTATATTTCCTTTGGTTCATTGCCCAGTCGGCTAGGGCTGTAGAATACACCGACTGCTTCTCTGCAGAGGGATAAGACACTCCCCCAACAAGTGTCCTGGATATGAAACTAAACAATCTGATGGTGAGGATCCAGTTATACTGGAGCTTTGGGGAATGCGAAGTACCCCATCATTGCCATCGCTCCCAGGTTCACTCAGGTCCGGAGTGGTAGCACCTGATAGGGCTCTATCTATAGGTTAAATAGAACTAACTGCATACTTATGATAAACTGAATTGTTTGAATTAGAATTGTTTGACTAAACTGAATAGCTTGAAATAGAAATATTTTTGACAATTAAACCGTACTTACATTTAAACTGCGTGCTTATCCTAAACTGAATTTTGTGAAATGGAACTGTTTTTTGACATTGAAACTGTACTTACACTAAACTTATTTGTTTAATATGGAACTGTTTTGACATTTAACTGTGTGTAAACAAAATCTGTACTTATACTAAACTGAATTAGCTGAATTAGAACTGCTTGGGTAAGTTGAATAGGTTGAAATCGAAATGTTTTTCACAATTAATCTGTACTTACATTTTAACTGCGTACTTATGCTAAACTGAATTGTTTTAAATAGAACTATTTTCATGAAAATAGATTTGGCGTTAAATAACATACAATGGTTGATATGCCATAAAACCCAAACAACCAACCGGCCTTCGGTTCAGCCTTGTGCTAGACTAATATAAGATTAGTAAATATTATTTCGCAGTCTTGAAGCATTTAGTTATTTGATTTGTTTAACGGCATATCAATTCCTTATGGGTTACTTAAAATCGGTTTGATTCATCTGTAAAATTTTATGGGCCCAGTCGGCTGGGGCTGCAAAATACATAGACTGCATCTCTGCGGAGGGGTAAGACTCCCCCAATGAGTGTCATGGATATAGCGCTTGGCAATATAATGGTGAAGCTCCAGTTATACTGGAGTTTTGGGGAACGCAGAGTACCCCTTCATTGCCTTCGCTCCCAGCTCTACTCTGGCCCGGCGTGGTAGCACCTGATAAGGTTCTATCTATGGGTCAATTAAAACTAAACTGTGTACTTATGCTAAACTGAATTGTTTGAATTTAACCTTTTACATTTAACTGTGTGTAAACAAAAAACTCAGTATTTATGCTAAACTAAATTGCTTGAAATAGAACTGTTTTTACATTTAATTGTATTTAAACCAATGACAAACTCTGTGTAATCCAAAAACTGTACTCATGCTAAACTTAATTGTTAAAAATTAAGTGAAACCATTTAACTGAGTGCAAAAGAAAAAAAAAACGAGGTCAGGTTCGTTTAAAAATGTTCACAAGTCATATATTTAAGATTGGTATAAAAGGAGTTGGCATCAAATGACCTACAATGGTCGATATACCATAAAACCTAATAAAAAATTTGATTGTAATCATAACAATGCATTTAATGTTCCAGTGCATTTTTTTTAATTGTACAATTTTCATTTGTTTATATTCATTTGTTTGCGTCCAGCTATATAATATTAAGTATTCCTTTCCTATACAAGTAATTCTAAAACAAATCTATTTGATCCATCGATAGGACCCAAACACCGGATCAGAGTGGCCCTGGGAGTAATTGCATCTCCGGATACAGTTTAGTGTTATACAAAGGACACAATCTTGGAGCATGTAAAAGTCGAATTTTGCTTCGGAAGAATGGGAAAGAGTATCTATATAATATAGGTGTTTAGCAGTAACTTCATATGATATTAAATCCATACCCGAACCTAATGTTGTTTTTTCGATGCCCCCATCCCTCAACACGCAATCGAAAGGCTTAGTCATCAAAATAAAGTCATAGACATCAGGGAGTGCTCTGATCCTCTCCTTTAAATGCAATGAGTCAGAACGAATGTTAGTATTCCCAAAGTTTAGCTTCCTCTGATCCAAAGCCACAACAATCTCAAGTAAGATACAAACTCGTTATCCATCCCACATGTAAGGGAAATATACTAATGATCGTTATATATCCCGTACTCTTCGAATAATGATAATAGGGATTTACTAAGCTTGATTTTATCTGGCTCAAAATCATAATATAGGAGCTTTCATTAAAGACTGAAATCAACACAATAGTAATATCTTGTCGGTTGGTTAGCCGTGGAAACTAATTACACAGAATTACTTCTGTAAGTTTGTTGTTCAATGAAATCCCAGTACTTGTGGCCTAATGTCAAACAAAACTAAGCTAAATGAGTAAGTTCGAATCTCGGTAAAAGCAAAGATTTTTAATGCCGATTATAAAAGTAGGCCGTCCTAACATATTACTACCTCTCATCGATGATGCGTTCTTCTGGGCTTATTATGATAATACGTTACCATCTCAATCTGATTGATGGCTGAGATTATAACCTATTATCCACCGGGTCAGAAGTCGGTGTTTAAGCTTAGGTAAAATTAAAGATTTCCAATGTTCACACACACACACACGCACGCACGCGCGCATATATATATATATATATATATATATATATATATATATATATATATAATGTTTTCGACAATAAAATAGGATAAAAACTTACATTTCTGGGTTTCACGAAACCGATCTTCAGATGAACTTGTATCAACACGTTTGAAGTCCATTAAATTCAACTGAATCTGTTCTCAATGTAACATGGCTTCAATATTACATTGAGAACAGATATCTATTTATTGTTGGGGTGTACTAAATTAAGCGAGATATTGTAATACTTAATAATATCCATTTTGAATGAATAATTTTCCATAAAAAATGAGAAAATCTTGCTATCTTTGGTATAGAAGAAAGTTAACTTGCAATGAAAAAATTGTTAGAGTATCATCTCTTAATAAATACGCTTCTAACAAGTTGTAATAGAGGGCATATATTTAAAAACTTAATTGCGTAAAAGAAAAACAACACATATTTTCTGGGTTCCTATACGTGGTTTTGATTAATACAATAAAAATGTTCTCCAAAATTAAAAGTTGGGTGTAGAAAAATGATCTGGAGAGAGGTTAAGGGAAATAAATCACTTCATAAATTTGATCCTGTCAGGGTTAAACATGTTTAATAGTGATATTGGAAACTTCGTTTTATTCTTTTTCTCATATTTTAACAGAGAAATTTACTTCAGTACGTTTGTCTTTTTTCTTCTTATACTTTCAGGTTCTTTCTTTCTTATTCTAGAAGCTTTATATAACTTTTGAGTTAGCTTAATCGCGAAATAGTTTGGTATCTTCGTTTTTTAACGTAATCGACATCTGTCTGCTCTCTCTCTCTCTCTCTCTCTCTCTCTCTCTCTCTCTCTCTCTCTCCAGCCACGTAGGTCCTGTTTGCATTTTCATTCGGGCGAGGCGCTCTGCAGCTTCCGACCTATACCCCACGCGTCTAAATTGGCCCAGCAGGTTTTCAAGATGCGGTTAAAACAAGAAATATCTGGGTGGCCCTTCACGGATATTTTGCACCATCTCTTCTTTAACGAACATATATTCCAATAACATTTATGGGGAACTGTCATCAGAATTTCGTTAATATTTTGATATTACACTTTTAACTGCTTTCGTAATTTTAAAATTTGTCATGTCAGAATAACAACACCAGCTTAAAAGTACAGAAAATAGGTCGCACATCCATGCATCTCCATGGAGCAGAGGTTAGCAAATCATTAGTTCTGTGATCTTCACTGGTGTGATGGTTAAAGAGCTCGACTATGATATCGTAGTAAGCAAGCTCGAGTTCCAGTCGTTCTATGACGTTCACATTCGGATTAATATTCTTGGGAAAGGTATGGACCCTCTTTTTCTTCCAGCTATAGATTTAATAGTACCAATACAGTTCTTCAACAGAGATGACTTTGGCATTAAATATCCCACGAATTTTGGTATGTCATTAAACAAAGAAACCAATCAACCAAACCAATTACTACTGTGAACTTTGATACTATGAGAATCGAACTAGTAAACAATCGTCACACTAAACGAACATAGAAACGTACTACTGTTGTTATTCATTAATCTTTTTGCTGAAACTGTCACATAGGTCTGGGGTTGCTTTAAAGTATTTATTTATCTAATCCTTCCCTAACAGACAGGATGCGACACAAAGTCAGTGTTTGAGCTGAGTACAATTGGTTCGAATTGGAACTTTTCCTTCGGTTTTCATTCCAGAATTTTTCAATAAAGAACGAAATATCATTGAATCCGTAGTCAGTGTTGGTTTATCCTCTATTACACTCACGTGGTGTAATGGTTTTCGTCGTAGGAAATGGACACGGCGACACGAGTTCAAATCCTGGACGAGAATGATTGCATTTCACATAGCACTAATACCCTTGGGAAAGGTATGAATCCAATTTTTCTCCCTCCAGCTTAGGGTAAATAGTAGGACGGACTGGGTTCTTCAGTCTTGGTGAGGCAACTAGTCTAGGAGAAGGAAAACTCTGAATTGAAACCTGTTAAACTCCGCTTAAAAATTGACCTTGTGTCATATCCTGCCTGGGCGGAGGGGTTGGGTAAATAGGATTACACTCACTTTTATCATCTTTTCAGATTAAATAAAATCTACCATCTCTCTCTCTCTCTCTCTCTCTTTCTCTCCATATATATAAAGTTGTAAAGTTGGTAACCGTAGTCGAGGGCGACCTAAAGGCACCCTTTTCATTAGCTACTACACCGAGGGAGAGGGGAGGGCTTTACTCTTGATCCATACCTGATAATGCTGAGTGTTAAGCAAGGTAGCATCATTCCGTAGTTCATGTAAGTCAGATCGAGTAATATTGTTGCGTCTATGTGTAGGATTCTATTGGAGAAAATCGCCTATGATTTTACACTGGCTTCTGTAGCAGAGCCTTGCATATGTTGTTCCTCTTGATAGTTTGTGAAATGGGAAGTAAGTGGCCGTACAGCCACTGTTTTGTTTTGGTTTTACTATCAGGATTTGTTCAATACACAACATAACATTTTTATGTTGTCCTCATCCGGCTTTTTTACCGTGAGTTTCCTGAAAGTTTATGTAATGTATCCATATAGCAGCACAGGCACTGCCAAAGCTTGGAAGAAATACTGTTTCACTTTATCTGAGAAATCAGATTTCCATACGATCGAAGACCTGTCAATAGCGTCTCCAGCCTTTGTAGGTGTATGTTGACATCATTGTCGTAGATGAGATATAGCTATTGAGGTATGTAAACTTCTCTCTTAGTTTTAGGAGCCTGTCACATAAAGTGATGATAGTTCCTTATTGTTTAACACATGAACTATGTTTAATTTGCGTTCACGTAGAGGTCAGTGCATCCTCCTGTTTGCTTCAGATTATGCATCAGGGATTCGATTTTGGCAGGTGTATTTGTGAGAAGCGCTAGATCATCTGCGGAGTCTGCTTCTGTCCTATTTTCTAGGAAATATTGTGTACTTCTAACCTTTTTAGTATATATATATATATATATGTATGTGTGTGTCGGAATATGTTTATACGTTTGTATATGCGCATGCATATACTTATGTATAAGGTGTATATATATATATATATATGTATATATAATTATGCATAAGTTTATATGTATGGATACATATATTTATAGTACACACACACACACACACACACACACACACACACACACACACACACACACACACACACACATACACACACACACACACACACACACACACACACATATATATATATATATATATATATATATATATATAGTATTATCTGAATTTTATTTCCTCTCCAGGATCATTCCAGCCAATAGCAAAATTGTCGACAGGAAATGAATCCCATGTGTTCTAAGTTCCAGCAAGGTGTGTCTTTATATATCTGTGTTTACCCAACCCCTCCATCATGGATAGGATGCGACACAACTTTTGAGCGAAACATGTCTTTACGTATATATATATATATATATATGTGTGTGTGTGTATGTATACATATATATCTGGGGAGTGTCTTAGATTTGCTCGTCATTGGTCGCTTTATGCAACGACCAATGTAAGATGATAGGGTTTGGTTCGATCTTTGTGGTAAGGATTTAAACATGCTTTCAGAACATAGAATATTGGCAGAATGCTTCTGCTAAAGACATTTGGTCTTCTTTGTGCTTTATATTCACAGACTTCTTATATCAGAACACACACACACACACACACACACACGTGCGCACACACAGAGACAGACGGGTGGGTTGGTGTTTAAAGGGTGAGTAAGTGAGAGTGCGTGAGAGAAAGTTAGGGATAAAGAATACACTTTGATATTTGTACTTATTGCCATAAAAATCCCATAAGTCGATGCTATATATATATATATAATTTCTTTTTCTCTTGAAAAGAACAAAAAAAAACCCAAAACAACAATCGGTCAGATTAAGATTGTTTTTTAAGAGAAAAATATTTGCTCTGTGGATTTTATTTACATTGAGCTCTTTACCGGGATTATTTAAATTTAATATTCTATTTTTGAATATCTTATTGATCCTGATTGGAATTATTCCCTACTCCATATTTACAGAATTGAATAATATCTTATATATATACACGCTGTATGATGAAAATGTGAACAATAAGATTCTTCGGAAAACAAGATGACTCTTTGGAAAGACAAAGTGACTCTCTAGAAAGTTGGAGTGACATCCTGGAAAGACAGGAACGTAAAAAATATGAACAGTACAGCAAAGGAAAAATGCCCTCTGGGTGTCTGTAGCCGTTAGGGAGAATATATCACCCATCATACTTACTCAAAAGGACATGACTTGGATATGTACCCGGCTACAACGTGTGATTTGACAGCTTGCGAGGGTTACGAATCCACAAGGCACTCTGGTGTAAACGACGTAATTCTCCCACCGGAGAATGTAAATGATGGGCTTATGAATCAGGAACACCCCCACAGTGTTCAGGAGCTCATTACTGAGTGACAGCGTCCTGGAGACTTTCCTAGCAAGCCAAGAATTTAGTGGCCCAAGAAGAAAAGATACATATTATGCTATACCCAGACCCAGAAAAATTATCAAATCAGAGATGTGATTTAATAGCTAGATGTAGACATAGGAATAAATTTAAACTATAGACGAACATCGTAGATAAAGTTTAATTAACTATGAAAATAGCATTAAATTGAGAAAATAGGAACCCACCATGTGAGGTCAGACGTATGTACGTTTCAGTGAAAAGGTAACCGAATAAATAGGCATGTGGATAAATTTGAGTTTGGGGTGAATTTTCATTTTTTAAGACTATGAAAATATTAAAAAAATAATCCACTATGGATTACAACTGACTTGTTAACTTTCTTTACCACACTTTTCTACTGCTCCAAAATCTGAAAAGTGTCTGGTCTTAAGATTTCTGAAAAATTCTATACCTGTGGCACTTGTAATATTTCTCCGCATGGAGCAATCGATAGCATTATTCTTGCTTTATAGATTCTCTGGTGTCAATCAATACCAAGTGGAGTAAGCATTCTATTTTATTCTGGAAAAAGTATTAGAACTGGGTTCATTTTATCTGTTATTAACCAATACCGAATATACTCACTTTTATATATTGATGAAAATTCTGTGACAAGTAGATCTGCTCTAGCTGACTTCAGTGTTTGGTTTGTTTTGGTTTTATGGCATATCAACCATAGATGGAGGTGCCTGTGGAGTAGTCGTTATCGTCGTAGGAAATGGACACGGTGACACGAGTTCGAATCTTGGACGAGACTGATTGCATTTCACATAGCACTAATACCCTTGGGAAAGGTATGAATCCAATTTTTCTCCCTCCAGCTATGGGTAAATAGTAGGACGGACTGGGTTCTTCAGTCTTGGTGAGGCAACTAGTCTAGGAGAAGGAAAACTCTGAGTTCTATTTCAAACAATTAATTTTAGCATAAGTGTACAGTTTAGTTCTATTTAACCCAAAGACTGGACTCTATCAGGTACTACCACTCCGGGCCAGAGTGGACTTGGGAACAATGACAATGAAGGGGTACTCTGCATTCCTTAATGCTCAAGTATTAATGAAGCCTCACCATCAAATTGTTTAGTGTCATAATCAGGACACTTGTTGAGGGAGTCTTACCTCTCGGCAGAGATGCAGACTGTATATTCTGCAGTCCCAGCCGACTGAGCTATCAACTATCAAGAGCGAGCTGTATTTAATTTTTGCTATAAACAGAAGTCCATTGACAAGTCTCCTTCAATTACTTTCGTTTGTTTTTGTTTTGCTTTAATGGCATATCAGCCTTTGTGAGTTATTGAATCCCAAAGTAATCCTTATAGAAGAGCAGTCGTTTTACTATTTAACAAATTGCCGAGGGAGATAAGGAGATGTTTCAGTTACTGTTTATTCATAATTTAAAAGTATCCAATTATTTCTACAGGCTAGTCGGTTGGGGCTGCTGAGTACGCCGACTGCATGTCTGCAGAGGAGAAAGACCCTGCTCTAACGAGTGTCTTGGATATGACATTAAAACATCTGATGGTCGGTCTCCAGCCCTGGAGTTTTGAGGAATGTGGAGTACCCCTTCATTGCCATTATTCCCAGGTCCCCTCTGTTTCGGAATGGTAATACGTGATAGGGTCCTAATAGAACTATTTGACATTTAAACTGTGTGAAAATAAATGACTTTAAATTGAATCGTTAGAAATAGAACTGTTTGAAGATTTAACTGTGTATACAAATAATTGAATTATCTAATTGAATTATTAGTGATAAATAACAATATTTGGAAACATTTGATTGTGTGTAAATAAATGAATAATGTTGAATAGAATAATTAGTGTTAAATAACAATACTTGAAACCACTTCTGCAAACGAATGATTAATATTGAATAGAATTATTAGAGTAAGATAGCAATAATTAAAACTAGTTAACTGCATAAAAACAATAGCAATAACAAGTGTGAAAACAAACTAGTTGTTACTCATACAAAAATGATATTAACACGAAAATATTCACCTGCAAAACGTGTATGTATATCCATTTAAATGTGCGCAAGCAAACGACTGATGTTAAAGTGTTACTGATATATACCAATACTTGAAAAGATTTAACCGTACGCCCCCCCCAAATGAACTCGGGTTCGTTTAAAAATGTTATTGACAAAATGTTTACAAATCCAATTTATTCAATATATGTGTATAAAAAGAATTTGGCATAAAATAACCTATAATGGTTGATATGCCATAAAACCCAACCAAATCAAATCATATATATTCAATATATATGTATAAAGAGGATTTGGCATTAAATAACCTACAATGGTTGATATGCCATAAAACTCAACCATACCAAATCCTATATATTCAATATATGTGTATAAAAAGGATTTGGTATTAAATAACCTACAATGGTTGATATGCCATAAAACCCAACCATACCAAATCATATATATTCAATATATATGTATAAAAAGGATTTGGCATTAAATAACCTACAATGGTTGATATGCCATAAAACCCAATTAAACCAAATCATATATATTCAATATACGAGGATCATTAAATAAGTTTCCAGACTTTTTCGTATGGGCACTTTTATTGAGAGTACACACATAAAACTCTAGTCCCCTTCGAAGTAATCTCCGCCGGCTGCAATGCACTTATTGCACCGTTCCAACAACTCCTGGAAGGCCTCATGGAAGTCCTCTTGTGTGAGCGTGTCAATGACCTTCGTCACAGCCTCTTTCATCTCCTCAATTGTCTCATAACGACAGCCTGTGAGCTTAGGGAATAACCAAAAATCACGGGGAGCAAGATCTGGACTTTAGGGAGGGTGATGAACTGTGTCGATGTCCATCTTGGTCAAATAGTCTGTGACAAGGATGGAGTTGTGGACTGGTGCATTGTCCTAGTGGAAATGCTACTGACCCGATTTGAAGAGTGCTGGCCTCTTCCGACTGAATCTCTTCCTGAACTCCCTTAAAACCTCAACATAGTAACCATAACCCTAACCCTTTGGCCAATCAACTCTGGTATATTAACTTCCTTACTCCTCCCACACCTCTCATCCTCCTTCACAGACTCCCTGCCTTCCTTGAATCTCTTATGCCACTCAAAAACTGATGCTCAATTCATGCAAGATGGTCGAAAAGCAGTCTGAAGCATTCCATACGTTTCTGTGGGATTTTTTCGAAGTTTAAAACAGAATCTTATTGCATATCGTTCTTCTAAAGTGTCCTCACGTCCAGATTGCATTTTTGAAATTAAGCAGCTGTGACAATCAGGCTTTAGTAGGGTGTATTCCAATTGCTGCTGTAGCTGTCCTTTGAACCTGAAATCATAAAAATTAGTCAGTCATCTCATAAGATGTATAGCAATAACATACTGAATTATGAAGAGTCTACGACAATTCTAAATACCTGTACAAAAGTCTCGAAACTTATTGAATGCATAATGTATATGTATAAAGATGATTTGGCATTAAATAACCTACAATGGTTGATATGCCATAAAACCAAACCAAATCCTATATATCTAATGTAGTGTATAAAGATGATTTGGCATTAAATAACCTACAATGGTTGATATGCCATAAAACCAAACCAAATCCTATATATCTAATGTAGTGTATAAAGATGATTTGGCATTAAATAACCTACAATGGTTGATATGCCATAAACCAAACCAAATCCTATATATCTAATGTAGTGTATAAAAAGGATTTGGCATTAAATAACCTACAATGGTTGATATGCCATAAAACCAAACCAAATTCTATATATCTAATGTAGTGTATAAAAAGGATTTGGCATTAAATAACCTACAATGGTTGATATGCCATAAAACCTAACCAAATCCTATATATCTAATGTAGTGTATAAAAAGGATTTGGCATTAAATAACCTACAATAGTTGATATGCCATAAAACCAAACCAAATCCTATATATCTAATGTAGTGTATAAAAAGGATTTGGCATTAAATAACCTACAATGGTTGATATGCCATAAAACCAAACCAAATCCTATATATCTAATGTAGTGTATAAAAAGGATTTGGCATTAAATAACCTACAATGGTTGATATGCCATAAAACCAAACCAAATCCTATATATCTAATGTAGTGTATAAAAAGGATTTGGCATTAAATAACCTACAATGGTTGATATGCTATAAAACCTAACCAAATCCTATATATCTAATGTAGTGTATAAAAAGGATTTGGCATTAAATAACCTACAATGGTTGATATGCTATAAAACCAAACCAAATCCTATATATCTAATGTAGTGTATAAAAAGGATTTGGCATTAAATAACCTACAATGGTTGATATGCCATAAAACCTAACCAAATCCTATATATCTAATGTAGTGTATAAAAAGGATTTGGCATTAAATAACCTACAATGGTTGATATGCTATAAAACCTAACCAAATCCTATATATCTAATGTAGTGTATAAAAAGGATTTGGCATTAAATAACCTACAATGGTTGATATGCTATAAAACCTAACCAAATCCTATATATCTAATGTAGTGTATAAAAAGGATTTGGCATTAAATAACCTACAATGGTTGATATGCTATAAAACCTAACCAAATCCTATATATCTAATGTAGTGTATAAAAAGGATTTGGCATTAAATAACCTACAATGGTTGATATGCTATAAAACCTAACCAAATCCTATATATCTAATGTAGTGTATAAAAAGGATTTGGCATTAAATAACCTACAATGGTTGATATGCTATAAAACCTAACCAAATCCTATATATCTAATGTAGTGTATAAAAAGGATTTGGCATTAAATAACCTACAATGGTTGATATGCTATAAAACCTAACCAAATCCTATATATCTAATGTAGTGTATAAAAAGGATTTGGCATTAAATAACCTACAATGGTTGATATGCTATAAAACCTAACCAAATCCTATCTATCTAATGTAGTGTATAAAAAGGATTTGGCATTAAAT
The DNA here is from genome assembly GCA_963585895.1 of Sepioteuthis lessoniana. NCBI lineage: Eukaryota > Metazoa > Mollusca > Cephalopoda > Myopsida > Loliginidae > Sepioteuthis > Sepioteuthis lessoniana. The sequence goes on from CAUZXS010003695.1 coordinate 75,175, forward strand.
AACCTACAATGGTTGATATGCTATAAAACCTAACCAAATCCTATATATCTAATGTAGTGTATAAAAAGGATTTGGCATTAAATAACCTACAATGGTTGATATGCTATAAAACCTAACCAAATCCTATATATCTAATGTAGTGTATAAAAAGGATTTGGCATTAAATAACCTACAATGGTTGATATGCTATAAAACCTAACCAAATCCTATATATCTAATGTAGTGTATAAAAAGGATTTGGCATTAAATAACCTACAATGGTTGATATGCTATAAAACCTAACCAAATCCTATATATCTAATGTAGTGTATAAAAAGGATTTGGCATTAAATAACCTACAATGGTTGATATGCTATAAAACCTAACCAAATCCTATATATCTAATGTAGTGTATAAAAAGGATTTGGCATTAAATAACCTACAATGGTTGATATGCTATAAAACCTAACCAAATCCTATATATCTAATGTAGTGTATAAAAAGGATTTGGCATTAAATAACCTACAATGGTTGATATGCTATAAAACCTAACCAAATCCTATATATCTAATGTAGTGTATAAAAAGGATTTGGCATTAAATAACCTACAATGGTTGATATGCTATAAAACCTAACCAAATCCTATATATCTAATGTAGTGTATAAAAAGGATTTGGCATTAAATAACCTACAATGGTTGATATGCTATAAAACCTAACCAAATCCTATATATCTAATGTAGTGTATAAAAAGGATTTGGCATTAAATAACCTACAATGGTTGATATGCTATAAAACCTAACCAAATCCTATATATCTAATGTAGTGTATAAAAAGGATTTGGCATTAAATAACCTACAATGGTTGATATGCTATAAAACCTAACCAAATCCTATATATCTAATGTAGTGTATAAAAAGGATTTGGCATTAAATAACCTACAATGGTTGATATGCTATAAAACCTAACCAAACTAATTATTTCTAATCTTCTAAAATGTAAAGGATGCAGAGTATAATTTTTAAGCTGCACGCCTAATTGCACGGATATATCTTTGTTGACACTTGTGCACTCGGTAAGTAAGGGGTTAATGTACAACCAACTATAACATTAACAGATTTGTCAATGGAGTGTCATTAGGAAAAAATTCAACTCGTTTTCGTGGTTGATAGCATTCCTTGCTTTATTAAGATGAAGAATTGAGGTTGTTCACCTCCTCCAAAATAAACAACGAAAAACAAACAAACTAAAACACCTTCCACAGAAATCAACAAAACAGAAACAAAACAAAGAAACAAATTATAAACCTTACTTTTGTATATTCTTCTAGTCTCTTACCGATTCCAAGTTTACTTGCTTTCACGCATTGGTGAAAATCTATGGCGATGTGTTTCTCTGTACACGTCATCAATGAAAGTACCATTGTGTCATTCATAATTTTGAAGTATCATATTTCTAATGTTCTGGCACGCAAAGGATTCCCAGTATGTTTTTTTTAGTTTACACGCATTGTGGTAGGGTTTCATTTGACATCCGCTTGGTGGTGGGGATGCAGTTGACACCAGCACAACCGGTAGGTAATGGGTTAATAATGACAACCAAATTAATATAAACATGTTATTGATGGATCTTTAAAGCAAAAACAGATTGTCTTTGTTTTGCTGTTCAGACCATCAGTTCTAGCATTTGAACTTGAGATAATATGACTAATATCACAATTCTTCTGACCTAAAACAGTTAAATCATTTGTTATGTCGATATTTGCATTTCTAGGTACGTGAATATTTTGTGAAAAGGAGTGTTTAATAGATATGCTCATGGCTTAAATATCTTTGGCATAATGGTTAGTGTCGTAGGACGTGAGGTCGGTGACCCGAGTTCAAATCCTGAACGAAGCCGTTTGCGTTTCACTTTACACTAATGCTCTTGAAATATGGTAGGAATCCATATCTTCGCTCCCCTAGCTGTTGATAGATGGTTGGGTGGAGAGTGTTTTTTAAGTTTGGTTAGGCAACCCATATTTACCAACCCCTCCGCTTGGGCAAGATATGACACAAGGTCAATTTTTAAGCGGAGGTTTGAATTAAGAGTTTTCCTTCTCCTAGACTAGTTGCCTCACCAAGGCTGAAGAACTCAGTCTGTCCTACTATTTACCCATAGCTGGAGGGAGAATAATTGGATTCATACCTTTCCCAAGGGTATTAGTGCTATGTGAAATGCGATTAGCCTGGTCCAGGATTTGAACTCATGTCGCCGTGTCCATTTCCTATTACGATAACCATTACACCACGGGCAACTAACCTTGGAGAAGAGTTGACATGCAGTAAAATCAACTAAGTAACTTTTTTAAATAGATCCTTGTCATGTTGCTTCTGATTGTTCTACCGAATAAGAGGATATGGATTCTGCTATCAAACTCAGGGATTGAACTGACGATCGCATAATAAATAGTATATAAATAGCTTATATCCATACATCGCTGTATAATAATGATAATTCCTCATCTAAAAAATATCAGACTGAATTAATCAGCATATTCATAGTGACAAACAGCGTCTACTATACACCAGTGTGTCGGATTTGTGTTAAGTTCATTAAACTACTCAAAGAAAGCTTTGTGGCTGTCTCAAGTGGTTTAATAGCGGATTTAAAAGGTGGCTCGAGTGACTGCGATAATGTGATAGTTTGTGTCTTAAGTTGAAAGATCTGGATCAGTGGTTCGCACCCTGGACCCCCCTGTTTTTTTTTTTTTTTTAGTTCCTTACTCCCAAAAGGAGAAACAGATATAAACAAAGAGAAGCAGATTGAATTCTGCGGACGTGGACATTTTTTTTTGCCTATTAAAGTCAATTTTCACTGTTGTAGTTGAATGATTTTTTTGTAAATAAATATTGCAATAAAAGGCTTTCATTGACAGTCAAGACATGCACACACACACACACACACACACACACACACACACACATATATACATATATATATATATATATATATATATATATATATGTGTGTGTATTATAAATGCATAGAAACATGTTCACACATACATAAGCACATATGCATAAAGACCCAAAGCACACACACACACACACACACACACACACACACACACATTTATAAAGTCTCACATCAACCAACACAAAAACGCTCGTATAGAAGTTCGAATGGATACACGGAAGTACTATGGATATTAGAAAGTCTTTAGACATGTGTACATACAAAAGTTCATAGGATGACGTTTTAGATGCTGCTGATAACTTTTTTGACCAGTGGGATCCAACCTCTGCAACACCGGTCGAAGAAGTGTGTGGACTGCAGGGGAAGGGACTACGTTGAAAAATAAACATCGTTTGGTCACATTCCATGAGAGTATATTGGTCATCCTTGGAAACTTTCTGCCAACTCTGGTATATACACCTCTCTCTCTCTCTCTCTCTCTCTCTCTCTCTCTCTCTTTTACACACATGCGTGAGTGTATGCCACGTGTAGGAATGTGTGTGTGTGAGAGTGCAAACTCAAGTTTTAAAGCGAACACATACACATCTCTCCATAGACATGAACAAGTACGTACACATATATTTACATATATGGAAATGCGAAATGGTTCTATATACAAGCACACGCGCGCACACCCACACCCACACAGATCTAACACATTCATCAAATATATCTCTTTCTACCCTCTCAAACACATCATAAACATATTCGTAGCTGCCAATAAACAAGTGATGGTTCTAGATATCCTATATACACTCTTTCTCTTGCACACACACACGCGCGCATACGCACACTCATATACAGAGATGCCCGTGGTGTAATGGTTATCGTTGCAGGAAATGAGCATGCCGAATCGGGTTCAAATCCTGAACGAGGCTGCTTACAGATCCTTGGAAAAGTTGGGAACTAACAAGTCATCCTTTAGCTATGGGTAAATAGTAGGCTAGACTTTGCTCTTTAACCTTTGTATGCTAACCGGTCTCAAAGAAGGAAAACTTTGAATTCAAAGCTGTTAAACGAGGCTCAGTTGGTTGTTTGGGTTTTATGGCATATCAACTTTTGTAGGTTATTTAATGCAAAATCCATTTTTATACAAATAATCAGTTCTATTTCAAACAATTCAGTTTAGCATGAGTACACCGTTTAATTGTCAAAAACATTTCTATTTCTATTCAGTTTATTTAAACAGTTATAATTTAAACAATTCGTCAATGTCAAAACAGTTCTATTTTAAGCTATTCAGTTTAGCATTAGTACGCAATTTAGATATCACAACAGTTCTATTTTAAGTAATTCAGTTTAGCATTAGTAAGCAGTTTAGTTCTATTTGACTCATAGATAGGTCCCTATCAGGTTCAACCGTTCCGGGCCAGAGTGAACCTGGAATCAATGGCAATAAAAGGATACTCCGCATTCCCCAAAGCTCGAGCATCACTGGAACCTTACCAGCAGATTGTTTAGTGTTATAGCCATGACATTCATGGGGGGGGGTCTTACACCTCTGCAGAGGTTAAACGTGGCTTAAAAATTGACTTTGTATCTTATCTTTCTCGTGCAAAAGAATATATATATATATATATATCATTAAAAACGAGAAAATTAATAGTTATATTCCATTATAAATTTATTTCGCCCTCATATCAATTGAATCTTCAGATGGATTTGAACTGAAATCTGTTTCTTTTTAGCCGTTAACACCGAATATATTGCTCCGCATGTGTATTTTATATTGATTAGCCGTGCATTGAGCACTCTATTTGGATTATTCACACACTTGAATTAAAGGATATATATAAGTAAAGTTGGCAGCCTTTGTCAAGGGTGACCCAAAGGCTTACTTTTCAATAGCTACCACACCGAGGTGTAGGGGAAGGCGCAATTCCATTCTCTGGATTGCTTTACTTTACCCTTGATCCTCACCTTTTAATGCTGAGTATTTAGCAAGGTGGCCTCAAGTACTATTTTTTGAGTCTTTGGTATGACTCGACCAAGTATTGAACGCCAGACTCCCGGACCATTGGCGAACAAATATATATATATATATATATATTGTGTGTGTGTGTGTGTGTGTGTATTCAAAAAGTATCAGGGGAGTCTCTAGAGTAGTGGCTGACGTGCTGGACTCCGAAAGTGTAATAAGCGAGTTCAAACTCCAGTCGCACTTTTATGCTCATTTTCCGGCTAATATTCTTAAGAAAAGTATAAACTCCCTTATCCCACCCCTAGCTATGAGTTAAAGAGTATGACTACTGTTCTACATGAAACGATTTTACATTAGATAAGTCATGAAGTTTGATATACCATTGAAACCTTGCCAAACCAAAGAGTAAGAAATTAACAATGAATGAAACATTATTTTATTCAAAATATTCCTCGTGTCATCAAGCAAACTTACAAAAGCGATTTTTCCACCGTTTAAATTGCATCTTTTCCTCTGTATTGTCATATTTCTTTTAATATCTTCTATGTACTCAAATCTTAATGTTTATATGCATTTTCAGTTTAAGAACAAGAAAAAATCGCGTTGAAATGAAGTCTGGTTAGTATGGAGGGTGCTGGATTTGAACAATCCTGTGATTTGTTTTCTATGTCGTTCAAAAAGTATCGGGGATGGCTTTATAGTTTGTTTTTTCATTCATTCAGATAAAGCCTAGTTGTCTAGATAACAGTCCAGCTGCCTAAACTTCATCACTTTATCATATTTGTTCCCCTCTCTCTCTCTCTCTCTCTCTCCACACACACATATATATATATATATATATATAATGTCGGTATATGTCTTCTGATGACTATTTCTCACAATATTTAGTGGGTGGTGTTCGAGCACTGATAGAACGCTAATCGAAAAGCTGATTTTCAAGGCAGATAGGTTGCCAGGTTTTCCACATCTAAGAATTGGCATGCCACGGTATTCCTGTTTTCTTCTACCATTTGATACAGAATACTTGTAAACATACGGCTGAGCCTATATGGAATAAATATCAAAGTTCCTTGATTTCTCTTTCTGTTTCCCTTTCGTGGTATATCAATCTCTCTATCTACCTGAATTTTGAAGGCCAGATTTCATTGCAGACTCATCCACCCCCGTAAGATGAATGTAACGTGATTTTAACCCCCTCACCATTATTATTATTATCAGCCGAATGGTATAAATACGTAAACATTCCCAAACATTTATGCGAAAAACACATTGACAAATTCCTTGCGAGAAACATTCAACTTTGTTCACTCGCATACAAACAAAAATATCCAACAACTCGGGTCTATTTTTTTCTTAATTACAATAGCATTCATGTACACATGTGTATTTTTGCTATATATATATATATATATATATATATATATATATATATATATATATATATATATATAAAGTGAGAGGACTTTTTTAATTATTATCTTGATTACAAAGTTATTTCCTTTAAAATTCCCAATAATAATAATAATAATAATAGTATTACAAAAATAGTTTATATATATATATATATATATAATTAAGTAATAAGATTGAGCATCTTCCAAAATAATAAGCTTGATAATAAATTTATTTCCTTTCCTTGGAAAGCCACACAGAGACGAAGACATTACTCTTACAGCTGGAAACAATGTTTTCAACTGACACTGTTGGTATCTCACAACCAGTTATAGATTTTCAACATCTCCTAAATAGAGACTATGGAACAAGGGTTTAATTTTTGAAATCAGGAAATACTCAGAAGGGTTCAAATTAGAGAAGTTAGGCTGTTCTGCTATCGGAATATCATGTTTGTCTCTAGACGCTTATTGAGAAAGTGTTTGAAAATAATGAGATTGAAAGTTTGTATCTAGAAAGTAACGAGACTTTAAAATTTTTCAGGTTAGCAACCTTGATCAATATCAGTTTATGACAATTATTCTCACTGCCAAACCTTTTCTGATCTGATGGTGGTCTTCACTTTTATCTCATTTTCCTCGGTTTGTGATATGACCAGTTAACGAGAATGAGATTCATAATATACCAATTAAATTTTCAGTTTTGATACATTTTTATTTTATATATTTGTGTGTGTGTATGTGTGTGTGTGTGTGAAGGAGTCCTGTGGGGTAGTGGCTAACTGGACTGTAACATTGTTTATGCGAGTTCGAACTCCAGTTACGTTATTCACTTAGGGACTAACGCTTATTTCCTAGGTATGGGTTAAATAGTACCTCTGGTGTTGTTCTACAAAAATGACTTAAATATGGCCTTAAATAACTCATGAAGGTTGATGTCACTAAACATAGAAACCAAACCAAACTATATATATATATATATATATATATATATATATATATATATATATATATATATATACTGCCTGCGATGATAAAGTAGTTATGCCCTTCTCACCAGACCAAGTGTGTATGATGTTTAAACTTGTGTAAAACTCTAATCGAAATGCCGATTTTTGAGGCATTTAGACTGTCAGATCTTCCGCATCTAAGAATGGGCGTGATACGGTATTCTTACTTTCTTCCAATGGTTAATGCAGACTTACAAATGTGCTACAATACCAATGATTATATAAGTTCCTTGATTTTTATTTCTTGAAAAAGTAGCATTCAGAAACACCTTGTAAAAAAGTAAATAACTGTTGTGGTATGTAGAATAACCTTCACAAGAATGGTCCAAGCCCATCTTGAAACTTAGCCGAAGCTCATGAAGGACATAGTAATCGGATACTGCCGCCTGACATGCGTGCCGGGAAGGCCTAGCATTCGTGTCAAGTGACTGTTTGATAACTCCCTTGGCCTGGGGCGGGGCATCCTCCTTGGCTTTACCTGCTCTGTAGGACCATGTTCATGTCTTGGTGCCTGAGGCCCCCCATTTTAGGGATGCCAACGGGACCAGGAATTTTTATTCCTGCTTGCGGATGGGTTTTTACCTGTGCAAGACCCTACAAGAAAACGGCCTTGTGCTATATTCCAGCATGGTGGAGTGTTGGATAGATACGTATAATAATTGGATAGATACTCATAGTTATTGGATACTTACTGTATTTCCTTATTTGTACATTTATTCTAAGAATAAATACCAATTATCTCGTGTATCTTTAATCATATGATTAAGATAAAACATGAACAAACTGTGTCCAGTAAAGAAGTTTATCTTCAAAAGCCAGTGTAACTTTTTACATGTTTTAGTAATATTGTTCTGGAGTTTTGCACAGAATTTGATTTTGTGTTTGAATTTAATTAAACATCTCTTATAATAATCCAAGATTACTCAATTGTTTATGAATTTTGAGAGGCAAACACATTCTCGTACATGTTCAAAGTCAACAATAATCAGCTGATCAGGCATTACTTTTAGTACAAATCTACCACAAAAATGTAATGCTATTAGTCTGTTTTCACTTATGTCAATGTTTCCATTAAATATTTCTAAGAAAAATGTAAGAATATTAGTGAGATGAAAACAAATTATACGATTTCTTGACAGAAACAAACATACACACCTGAGAGGACCTCCCAAAATGCTCATAGGCAGAACAACAGATCTTCTTTCATCTTTATTCCACAACGCGCATGCGCTAGTTTGTGTCAATTCTGTCAGTCCATTTTACTATAGGAACCTCCACGAGGTAGCGCTTTGAGTATCAGACCAATTATGTTTTCATTTGATTCAAATTCCAAAGTAAATAAACGATCGTATGCAAATAGAGAGAAAGAGGGACATATAGAAATGAGGAAAGAGAAAAGACAGAAACATTCAAAAAAGGGGAGAAAAGAGAAGAAAAAGAGTGATAAGAGGAGAAAAATGAAGAGGAAAAGACAAAGGAAAAGAAGATAAAGAAAGAGTGAAAAAATAAGAGGGAGAGAGAGAGAGAGAGACAGATAGAGAGAAAAAAGAGAGAAGATTTTTTAAAGACGAGAGAGAGAGAAAAAATTAGAGAAAAGAGAATGATAGGGAGAGGAAAATGAAGAGAAAAGAAAACTAAAAAAGAAAAGGAGATACAGAGATAAGGAGATGGTAAAAAAGTAAAAGAGACTTGAGAGATAGATAGATAGATAGATAGAAACGGAAAGAAGAAGTGAAAAAAAGAGAGAAAAAGAAAGTGAAGGTCGGGAGAGAGAAATAAAAAAGAGAGTGAGGGGGTAAACTGGAGGTGGATATGAAAGGACACCAATAAAGGGAAATGAAAGAAGGAAAAAACCCAGTTAAGGAAGAGAGACAAGAAATCGGATAGAATGACGGATTCCACTGGTTGTCAAACAGGGCCCCAGTCAGAAGCAGACACTACCAATCTCCAAAAGAGACGAAAAGAGTGCAACGAAGATATGAGAAACAATAAAACGAAACAAAATCGTTGAATCAACATTATAGAAGCACTTGACGACTCTGTCGCAGATTGTCATTGATTAAAAGATAAGAAGAGATTAAAAGATTAGATTAGACTACAATGAATGCGAACAGACAAAAGAAGATACGAACCGTGCATTATAGATAAGAATTGTCTGCTATGAACAAGACTGTATATAAAGGAATTGACTTGTAGTCATGATAAATGCTAGATAGGTAACAATTGACTGCAGTAGACATGAACATGGTTTTTATAGAAAAGAATTGTCTGTTTTATTAATGAACAGGACTACGTAGATAGGAATTGACTTATAGATATAGATATGGCTATGTAGATAAACATTGACTATTGTAGACATTAATAGGGCTATATTGCAGGAGTTACAAAAAGGACAATGGATATAAATTGATTGTTTAAAACATTTACAAACTCTTCCGTAAGGGCAAGATGTGATGTGAGGTCAGTTTTCAAAGCGGAATTAAACAGGTTTGAGTTCAGAGATTTCCTTCTCTAAGACCGGCCGTCATACCAAAGCTAAAGAGCCCAGTCTGCCCAACTATTTACCTATAGCTGGAGGGAGAATAATTGAATGGATACCTTTCCCACGGATATTAGCGCTCTGTGGATGGTAAACGGCCTCGTTCATGATTTGAACATGGTTAGCCGTGCCCATTCCTAACGACGGTAAGCATTACACTACAGGCGCCTCTGATTGTTATATATATATATATATATATATATATATATATATATATATATATATACATACATACTGACTGTAGTAAACACAAACAGGGTTATATCCGGATACAGAAACTAACTGCTGGAGATACGAACTGGTTTATATAGATAGGGATTGACTGTTTAAGATGCGAAGGAAGATATATTATATACTGTCAGATAAGAGAGGAGACATACAGTTGATTGTAAACAGAGATATCTGACGCCTTGCCATAGTGAAATGGTTAGCAAGCTTGCCAAAAACTTACTTTTTATACTCACAAGATGCCCTTCGTTTGTAGCCTTGTGTCAAATATAAGCTCCACTACATAGATAATTATTTCTACGGCGAAACTGATTCTCACTGGGTGTCTCACGTCTCTGGCTTTATGCCTGAATAAACTAAGGCCATTCAATATTAATAAGAACGAACTTTGATGGAGATAAAAAAAGACATGCTTGAATTCGTGCTAACAGTCAAGTAACACTGAAAGCCTCATTTCTCGCCAGACCACCGAGGTTAAGTAGCGATGAGTCACCTTAGTATTTAGATGATTAAGGAATTAGTTGTAGCGGGTACTGCAATCAAACTGGAGTTTACGTTACGAATAAACTTGATTGATTGATTAACTCATTCTATCTCAGCACTATTTTTTAGCTTTGGCTTAATAATTTTATTTTTTATAAATCACACACACACACACACACACACACATATATATATATATATATATATATATATATATACACTGTTTATTTTCAAAGTGACAATGTTACATTCGTCTATCCCACGTATATATATTATTCGTCTATCCCACGCATATATATATATATATATATATATATATATAGTAGTATTATTCGCTCCAGTTAAACTGGAGTTGGGAGTAATTCCATCAGGACAAAAGAAACATTCAACAGTGAACATTTACATTTTCCTAGTAAAGAGCTCAATGTAACTGACATTACAGACCAATAAAAAAAAACCCTAACAGGATGGAAATAAATTTATAATCCTAATGTGACCGATTTTTGTTTTTTCTTATATATATATATATATATATATATATATAGTGTGTGTGTGTGTGTGTATCTGTTTATAATATTGTTAAATCTATTTATATATCTTAAATATCTAGAGCAATATACAATTAATATCAAATGTTAAAACTCAAAATGTTTCAAACTATATTTTTATCTTTAGCCGTCATACCTCTCTATATCATTATATCGAATTCGTATCAGACAAGCAGACAAGTGTTTTTCAGTACAATGACACACATTTCGATGTCTACGCTACGTATTGAGGACAATTTCTACAAGCCACATTTTGATATCTACTACGTACTGAGGACATAAACCACATTTGATGTTTACTCTACATAATGGACAACTGCTATAAACCATATTTCGATATCTACTCTACCTTCTGTGGTCAACTGCAATAAACAACATTTGATACTATTTACCAACCCCTCCGCTAGGGCAGGATATGACACAAGGTCAATTTTTAAGCGGAGTTTAACAGGTTTGAATTCAGAGTTTTCCTTCTCCTAGACTAGTTGCCTCACCAAGGCTGAAGAACCTAGTCTGTCCTACTATTTACCCATAGCTGGAGGGAGAATAATAGTGCTATGTGAAATGTAATCAGTCTCGTCCAGGATTTGAACTCGTGTCGCCGTGTTCATTTCCTACGACGATAACCATTACACCACGGGCACCTCCAAACAACATTTGATAATACGTTATTAAAGCAGCTGAAATTCACCCTTTGCTTGTCTCACTTTGGCCATGGAGTGATCTCCGCTTAAAATATTTTTTAGAATGTTTCTTGCAAAAATCTCGGAGGAGAATTTTGTCAACTTTAACACCCCACTTTTCTTAATCATCTTAATATTAGCTTTTTTTTTTTCGAAATTTTCTATATGTTTTCTCATAACCATAAAACTTTCATGGGCAATTTGATTTATAAAGTACGACTGTCTGACTCCCAACTCAAATTATTTATCCACTGCACGTAATTTACCCTGAGCAACTACCCACAGGACGTATTTGGTTTTGGTCGAAATCAATTTCAGCTTTCCTCTGGATAATGTTGCATCCAGTGATCCTCTGAAGACATTTTACAATTATATTTATTGATCGTTAGATGCAAACTGGTTAATCTAATTTGTTTGGTTTCTTTTATTTTAATGGCATATCAACCTTCCTGGGTTATTTAATGATAAGTCATTCTTGTAGAAGGACAATAGTAGTACTATTTAACCCATAGCTGGGGGGTGGTGGTGGTGATAAAGGATTTTATACAAGCGTATTAATCCAAAAGTGAACGTAATGATGCAACTGGGATTCGAACTCGCAAACTACGATGTTGAAGTGCTGCACGTTAGCCACAATGGTTAATATAAAGACGAAAATTGAGACGAAAGTCCCGCGTAAACGAGAGAAAAGATGAATTAAATGAAAACCTATCAATTATGCATGGTTTACTTTGCGTTGAACCCAGAAAGGTCACCAGTTTCACTTGGTTCGAGTAATGATTAGAGGATTTATCAACTGAAACATTGTATTAAAAAGATGACCCCCCCCTAAAAAAAAAAAAGAATGAAGATACGTGAATGAGAACTGAACAGAAGTGTGCTTTGCGTAGTCGTTACCATGATAAGAAATGGAATCGGCACCCGAAGTTCAAATCTTGGACGAAGCCTGTTTGCGTTTACTTCGCGCAAATGCCCTTGTAAAAGGCATGGATCTATCAGTTCGCACCTCTCCCTCAGCTATCTTCAGAAATGATTTTTACAATGAAAATACATAGGGAATGATTTTTACAAGAAAAATACATAGGGAATGATTTTTACAAGAAAAATACATAGGGAAAGATTTTTACAATAAAAATATATAGGGAATGATTTTTACAATAAAAAAAAATCTCTGGAAACCATTTTTTCTATAAAAATACGTTGGAAATGATTTTTCTATAAAAATATATTGGAAACGATTTTTTTTTACAATAGCAATACGTTGGAAATGATTTTTCAATAAAAATACATTGGAAACGATTTTTTTACAATAGCAATGCATTGGAAACAATTTTTACTATAAAATGTACAGGTAACGGTTTTCATTATAAAAATGCATTGGAAATGATTTTTTACTATAAAAACGTCCTAGTAACGGTTTTTACTTAAAAAAAAATGCGTTGAAAATGAATAAAAAAACAACAACCTACAAGTAACGGTTTTCATTATAAAAATGCACAGGAAATGATTTTTACTATAAAAACGTGCTAGTAACGGTTTTTACTTAAAAAAATGCGTTGAAAATGAATTTAAAAAAAAAACCTACAGGTAACGGTTTTCATTATAAAAATGCATTGGAAATGATTTTTACTATAAAAACGTGCTAGTAACGGTTTTTACTTAAAAAAAAATGCGTTGAAAATGAATTAAAAAAAAAAACAACCTACAAGTAACGGTTTTCATTATAAAAATGCACAGGAAATGATTTTTACTATAAAAACGTACTAGTAACGGTTTGTACTTTAAAAAATGCGTTGAAAATGATTTTTACTATAAAAACGTACTGGTAACGGTTTTTACTATAAAAATGCATTGGAAATAATTTTGCTATAAAAACGTACTGGAAACGGTTTTTACTATAAAAATGCATTGGAAATGATTTTTACTATAAAAACGTACTGGTAACGGTTTTTACTATAAAAATGCATTGGAAATGATTTTTACTATAAAGACTTACTGGTAACGGTTTTAACTATAAAATGCATTGGAAATGATTTTTACTATAAAAACGTACTGGTAACGGTTTTTACTATAAAAATGCATTGGAAATGATTTTGCTATAAAAACGTACTCGTAACGGTTTTTACTATAAAAATGCATTGGAAATGATTTTTACTATAGAAATGTAATGGTAACGTAATTTACAATAAAAGTGTATTGGAAACGATCTTTTACAATAAAAATGCTTTGGTAATAATTTTTAACGGTACTGTTTTTTTTTTTTTTACTTCGTGCTAATACCCCCAGGAAAACATCTATCTCTTCTCCCACCAGCTGTGGGTAGATAGTAGAACAGACCGGGTTCTTAAATGTGAGTAAGGCAAATAGTCTAGGAGAAGTGTAATATAATAGCCGAGGGATTTCGGTTCATGCCTTTGGGTTTAGTTAGGCTGCAAACCTTTCGGCTCAGCACATGGGTTAGTTAGGTGCAACCTTGATGCAGGTGGTAACGCGTGGGCGCGCACAGAGCGGACATATCACTCAGAGATGTCACAGTAGCCTGAGATGATGAAACAGGGGACAAAGTGCAGGTGACGTCACGCACCGGAAGTGAGTGGAGGATTTGGAGGATTTCGAAGAAAGTCGGGGAGTTGAAAACTAGACGCCGAACGAGGAGGTTCGACTTTTGGGGCTCGCTGAGGCGAGACGAATTTGCGCGCCGTGGGTGCCGCACGAGATAGGGGCCAAATGAATAAGACGGCATAGCGAGATTGTGTCTCTCCTCCTTATGTCGAAACCTTTAACTCAAAGTTAATAAAAATGTTTCGTACCTGAACGAGAAGTCGTTACGCGTTTTCGAATTTCGAGATTCCTATGTTCTTTATATGTTCTATCGTTATGAACATTATATGTCTATTTCGCACATGGCGTTAATTGTGGCTGTGTAGCAGAAGGAAACAATGAATTAAAATCAGCTGACCTTGGGTTGCGTTCTGTTCGTAGCAGAGGGATTGGGTAAATAAATACTTGAATAAAAATCCGTAGAATAATGAAAATACTTTGTTTTAGAAGTTCAGTCAATTGGTTTATGAATACAGCGGCAAAATTATCTGTGAAACCTAAGATAATGCCAGCCGAACGAAAATGTATAGAATAATGAAAAGACTTATGATGAGTAGATCTTCAGACATCTTGAAAAGAACAGCTGAGAAAAGTAATAGTTCTGGATGTTAAAGTCTCGTGCTAACAAGTGTTAGCGCGAGAATTGATGAGATTAGAATATTCTTATGGAATTGGGTTTCGCTAAGGGGAAAAAAATTGGAAGATAAGAATAAAGTACTATATAACTTTTGAAGACCATCAAACGCAATATAGACGTAAGGAAGATCGAAGAATATATCAGCCGAAACGCAGTTTAAACATAAAGATGATATTTGAAAATATACAAAATATTAGACATTTGAAAAAAATTTTCAAAACTTGAGTGGATAGAAGCCTCAGAATTCGAAAACTTTAAATTCATAAGGGGATGCTACCCATCAAATTGTGGTTCCTAGTCCCTTATTTTCCTATCTCTAACATATTTTTATTTGGTTTTAATTACCTGTTTTTTCTTTTTTTGATTCATTTCCGTCAGGGTTTGGCTGGTGTTAGGGGAAACTAGAGGTCTCTTAATATTTATAATCAGCCATCTTTGAAAAGCCATTTCCGGCCAGTGGGTATGCCCAACAGTAAAAAAGAAAAATACTTTTCCTGATGGCTGTCTCTGTCTCTCTCTCTCTCGCACACACACACACATTAATTGCCCCAAGCCATCGTACCCATTTCCTACCTCAATGAGATTCGCCTCTCCCATTGAGAAGACTTTTCCTGTCTCATCCCAGCATCATTTTCTTAATGCTTTCTTCTTTTCGTGGTTTTCCTTTAATGCGCGCCATTTTGTCATTTTTCATCTCCCCTTGCCGAGTGCAAAGGTTGCTGTCTCAGAGGACCGCACTCATTCACACAAAAGTAAAACAAACAAATATATCCCTTCAATGGTTGTCAATGGTTGAACTTTTAGAGTACAGCATTACCCAACGATCAAAAAGGTGGGGAAAGAGACAATAATTTACTATATTTAGTTTAGTCTGACCTTATCTATTCCTACATCCTTGTACCAAACTAATATATATATATATATATATATATATATATATATATATATATATATATACGCGTATATACCATATACATATATATACGTGTTTGTGTGTGTAGAAATGGTAGATTTTTTGGTAATTCTGACAAGATGAGAAAAATAAGAAGAAAAGACGAAATATCATTGTTGAGTCCGTTGTCAGTGTTTGGTTTATACACTTTTCCTCTTATTTTTCTCATATATCGTCATCATGTCGCGCCATCAGCACGGATATCCCTGACCCTTTCTTGCCACCTTTCTCTATCGTCCACTGCTTCCGGCAGGTCTTCAGGACTACATCCCGTATCGGCACAGAGCTGCTGTATGTAGGTTCTAGCTGGTCATCCTGCCTTTGTTCGTCCATGTGATGGGGTCCACAGGAGTACATCACTTATGAGTTCGTCCTTACTTCTCCAGTAGTGTCTTGCACATCTGGTTCGTCTAACTTTGGTAGTTTTCGTGATAGATTGTAAGTTGCCGTATAGCTACTTCTTTGTGGGATGCTGCCTCCAGGACTTGTTCAATATTGCTCGAAATATATATATATACATTTGATTTGATTAAGTTTCTTTGTTTTATTACATATGAACTTTCGTGAGTTATTTTATGCCAAAGCCATACTCGTATAAAAGCTGTGATATTGTTTGAATTATAAATGGAGGAGATACGGGGATTTATATCTTTCCAAGGAGTATCAGTCCTAAAGAGAATGTAATAGTGGAGGTGGCCGTGGTGTTATGGTTATCGTCGTAGGAAATGGACACGGCGACACGAGAGTTCAAATCCTGGACGAGACTGATTGCATTTCACATAGCACTAATACCCTTGGGAAAGGTATGAATCCAATTATTCTCCCTCCAGCTATGGGTAAATAGTAGGGCAGACTAAGTTCTTCAGCCTTGGTGAGGCAACTAGTCTAGGAGAAGGAAAACTCTGAATTCAAACCTGTTAAACTCCACTTAAAAAATCGACCTTGTGTTATATCCTGCCCGAGCGGAGGGGTTGGTAAATATAAAAAATGTAATAGTGTGATGGGAGTTCGAACTCGCTTATTAAAATGTCGCTGTCCAGCAAGTTAGCCACTTCACCACGAAGACTCCATTATATAGAAAGTGCATTTACAGTTCGTTTATAAAGTGAAACCTATAATCTCAGCGTATAATCAAAACTATAGTGCGAGCTGTGATAACTAAAATGCAAAAAAATATCGTACGGCTAATATGGTAATAATAATAATAATAATAATATTGAGGAAATGATAGGTTTTGGTAAATCTGACAAGATGATAAAATACTGTGGAAAAGTGGATAAACCAACACTGACAACGGATACAGCCATTATATTACTTTCTTCATTTAAAAATTCTGATAGATTCAGAAAAAATTCTTTTAATCAATAATAATAATATTGAAAAAAAAAAAAAAACATCGCAAAATCTCTCCAACTCTCAAATTTAAGTTTCTTGATCATCATGTAAGTTTCGCTGCTTACAAAGATATATCAATCTCCAGCACTAACCTGATGTCCAAGAGATTGTGAAACTTAAATTTGTTGATTGGGTTATTTTTTCCTTTTATTTTAATATACCTTTAAAGGAGCAAAGGGAGTCAGCAGCTAGTAACAGTAATTACAACAGAAAAACCAACAAAAGTTGAAAACAGAAAAACAACTGTATAGATATTTCAAGTGACAAACTGGCGATATGGTACACGAGAAGAACCGGATATTTTCAAGAAAAGGAAACCTCAAAAGAGAAACTGAATCTCTTTTATACCAGCACAAAATAATAACACGAGGACTAATTATATTAAAGCAAAAATTTATATAAAAATCAGCATATTCTTAGAGAGTAAATAAAAAAAGGTGGAAAAATGTAACCCTGGCATAGATTGCCTACAAAATTGCTTATGATATGGTCTCGCAAATTTGAATAATAGAATGCCTGAAAATGTTCAAAATATCCGATAAACTTCATCACGAAAGCCATGAAAAAGTGGAATTAGCGGCAGGAGGACAAACTTTAGCAGAAGTTCAAATCCAAAGAAGCATCTTCCAGGAAAAATCACTTTCACCACGGCTATTTGTTATTACAAAGATGTCTCTTAATTATATACTTAGGAAATGCACAGGAGGCTATGAATTTACAAAATAGCAGCCAGTAACATCGTTGACAACATGAGAACACACAGAAAAACAAGAAAAACAGAAATGGGAAGAAAAACAACTGTATGGGTATTTAATCGACAGACTGGCGATATTAAAGTTTTGGGTGGAACATTTTGGTGAAAGGGAGACCAAGTGTAGATGATGCGCTTGGAACGGTCCCAAGAAGCCAGGAAAAAAGACTTGAGGAATTGGCAATCAGAGGAAGAATCAAGATCATCAGGATCACAGCAGTGTTAAGATCAGCTAGAATATTCAGAAAGGACCCGGAAATCTGGTATGAAAAACTCAGAAGGAGTAAAATGAAAATATCAACTTTGCTCGAGATTAAAAGATTTTATAGAACATGAAAGTGGCAATAGTGGAGCACTTTGATTACTCTAAAGAGTGTGGTAATGTAGAATGGAATTCATAATAATGAAGTAACAGTTGAAAATGGCTGTAGTACTGAGGAAATTACTGGCAAAAGCAATAATTAACTATGTGCTGTGCAAAGCAATGTTTAGTAATGTTTTAAAGCATAGAATGGCATTTATTACTCTTCTGTTCTGGATGAAATGTTTGAAAGTTCCTATTGTTAAAATAAAACAACCATAAAAATAGAATAAAATTAACTGTTTTGTGGTAAATGTTGTGGTTTGATACTAAAATCAAACATTGTCTTGGGAAATAGGTTTGTTTCTCTTTTCTTTGAGTTTTTATTTTGTTTTATTAGTTATCTCTTTAATGTCAGTTCACAAAATTTGGAAATGTGGTGACCTTAAAATCTCCTCATACTGTAAATTAGATGGAAAAAAGAACATTACAAAGAAGCTCTTTCACACACAGACACGACAAACAATAATAATAATAATAACAATATAACGAAAGGTTCCCGAATCTGTACCTCAAAAGATCTCTTCATCAAAGGTTAAGATTTCATTGTGGTTATTTTAAAGCTCCTTGCAAGAAATCCGAAACTGGGGACGTAAACACTAGTCTTCTCTGTATGGAAAAATCACCCGTTTCGGTGATGGGGAGACTGACCAGGCTTGGATCCCGCTTGTTTTGCCGATAAACATCCTGTCAATACACATAAGTATCGGGGGGGGGGTCAAGATTACTAGGATGTTGATCTCAAGTGATTCTGGGACGCTAAGTAGTTAAAAATCCCGAGTTAGAGTTCAAGCTGTTTTTGGGCTTTGCGCACTGGTTGTTGAAACATTAGAATCTTTGTAAGGAAAGGGTGTTGGCTGGAGTTTTTTACTCCAGGTTTTATAGAACGGGGATTTCCTTCCGTGTGTTTCAGGAGCGGAAAAAATAATTTATGAAGTTCTGAGATATCGTACTTTTAAGTATCATGCATTTATCATTAGTTTTAAATTGAATTATATTTCAGGTTATTATGGTTACTGTGTACCTCACGGATCAGGTCGTTTTCATTTTACGATCGTCATAACCGATCTATTGGTGTAATGGTTAAAATGTTCGCCAAGGATCCAGGCGACCGGAGTTCAATCCCAGGTCGTTTTCATTTTAAAATACACTTATTCGGAAATGTAAAAACTTCGACGAGATTCTAACACACACCTTGTTCAGAATTATTAATGAAAATTCCTAATTGTACAATTTCATATACTCTTTGGAAAACTGTCTTCTGATTGGTTAGGTTTAGTTAATTTGTTTGACTGTATGTCAACTCCTTATGGGTTATTTAATGACGAAATTTGATTAATTTGCAAATGCCTAATTGTAATATTTTCAGTACTTAATTGCTTCTAATTTTTAAATGTGTTTTTTGTCTAATCATTTGTTGGCACAAATTCTTATGTTTTGGTTTGGTTTTATAGCATATCAACCACTGTAGCTTATTTAATGCCAAATTCTATTTACACCCACACACACATATATATATTGAATATTTGATTTGTAAACACATTTTGAAGATAACATTCTTAAACGTGCCTGAGCTCTTTTTTGCTCACAGTTAAATGATTTCATGTATTGCTATGTAACAGTCACAAGTTAACATCAGTCATTTGTTTGCACATATATTTTGTTAGATTTGACCCATTGATAGGACCCTATCAGGTACTACATATCCAGGTCAGACAAGACCTGGGAGCAATGGCAATGAAGGGGTACTCCACAATCCCCAAATCTTCAAGACTGAAGCCTCGGCATCAGATGGTTTAATCTCATAATCAGAATTCTTATTGGAGCCGGTGGGGTCTTACTCCTTTGTAGAGATGCAGTTGGTGCATTCTACTACCCCAGCCGATTGGGCTGATATTCTTATGGTTTCAAATATTCCTATGTAATACTACTATTTCATACACAATTATATTGCGTAAAGTAACCATATATAAATCCAATAATTTGCAATTATAAGGTTTCAAAGAACTACTATTAATCTTTAATAAACAAGTATAACTTCAAGTAACTGCTCTTAATACGAATAATTTTTCTACAGTTAAATGGTTTCAAGTATTTCTTTTTAACATTATCCTTCTATTTAATAATAATCATTTGCTTGCACACAGTTATATAGTTTCACGTATTTCTGTCTAATACTAATAAATTTTCAATCAAATCTTTTTGACTTATGAAATCCTAACCGTCAAGGATCAGTATAGACCGAGGATTAATAGCAACAGTGAGGTACTCCACACTTCCCTGACCTCTATTTGCAAGATCCAATTGTCTTTTGAATAAAAAAAAAAGTAAAGTTGGCGACCGTAGTCGAAGGTGACCCGAAAGCTCCCTTTTCAATAGCTACTACATCGAGGTGTAGGGGAGGGCGCTACTCTTTTCGCAGGATTGCTCTACTATACCCTTGATACGTACCTTATAAGGCTAAGTGTTAAGCAAGGAGGTATTAAGTACCATTTTTTAAGTTTTTGGTATGACGCGACCTGGAACTGGATCCTGGTCTCCCGGGCCACTAGCGAACACTCTAGCCACTAGGCCAATGAGTTGGTTTTGAATATCCGAGGTTAATTATTTTGATTTCTACATTTTCGTACTGTAATCTTCGGGTATATTATTTTGACCACGAATTTACAGCCGACATATTAATCAGGCTCACTTGTATTGTATGACGTTCTGAGCAGTAATATTCTTATTTCAAATATTTTTCGTACCATTTTAACATTTTTGCTTTTTAGACAATGTTTCAGAAGATATTTTCTTCGGTCTTTTTGCATTGTCAAAACTTCGCAAAGTTATGGATTCAGCTATCCTCTCTTCAGCTATTGGTAAATATTAAAGCAGACTAGGTTCCTTAACGTTTGCGTGGCAACCGCATCATTTACATACGGAGGGATTGGTTATCACATAAAAAGGGTTTTCAGATTCACTTTTTTTTTATGTGTATGTAAAATCAAAACAAAATATATATTGCCAAGCAATCGAGGAAGAATGGAAATGAAGTTTAATGGTTAGATTTGGTCTTTTGCCGTCAGTAAAGCGCTGAAAGCTTTGTCGATAGAGCAGGTTCCATACACTGGCGAGTTTTCTGAAGTAAAAGATACGTGTGTTCGAGCCTTTCTCGGAGTTTATTTACTGTAAACTGACAGTCGGAGAAAGAAAATCAACAAAAATTAAGATGAAAGAAATGCTAGTAAAACTGATAATGTTTGCATACTGATATTGCTTTCATTCTTTTGTTAAAAAAACAACGTTGCATGCTGTAATTAAAGGTATATCTGTGTTTTGCAGTGCTAGTAAATGGTTGGTATTTGTCGGAATGATAAGCTAAATTATAAATAAACATTCTTATTTTAGCATTGATCGTTTAGTAAAAGCTGAAATGTTTTGGACACGTTATAAAGAAAGAGCCTGCCAACTCTGCTAAGTAGATCTTCCACTTCAATCTGAAAAAGTTTGAGTTGAAACATCCCTGACTCCGACTATCAAAACACTGATTAAACATTGTGATCCAGCACCTAGGATTATTAATGTTATTCTACGAGGCCAGGAAACAGGTAATAAACAGGAATAGATGGACGTAACTGTTAGAGACTTTGGAACAATCCCCGGGAATCTGGAAAAGAGACTGGGAGAAATTGGAAATCAGAGGAAAAAATGAGAACATCCAGACCACAGCAGTACCAAGATCAGTTCGAATACTGGGAAGAGTTCTGGAGACCTGAGGAGATTTGCTATGACTCGGACTTCACTAAAGGCTACTAGGTAGTATCGGCGTGAAAACTCTTATAGGGTAAATAATAATAATAATAATAATTATAGGACGGTGATACCAATTATAATGGGTGCACTTGGAGCAGTTCCCAAAGGCTTAGAAAAAAAAACGAGATGAATAGGAGATCAGAGTAAAGACCAAAACCATACAAACCAGAGCTTTGATGAATCGAGGAGAGCTACTGTTACTCAGACTCCAGGGAAAGACTACCAGTTGATGGGAAAAACTCGCAACAAACGAAAAAGAAATGTTATAAACTCCGATCACAACCTATAAAAGAAACCGAAGGAGTTACTATTCTTTGGATTTATGATTATCCGAACTGATCGAAAAATAAAGATTAATAGATCAGATATAGTGGTTAAGGAATATAAAAGAAAAAATGCTTTCAAATTGATATGCCAGTACCAACAGCTAATAACATGTAATGTGGTGTAATGGTTATCGTCGTAGGAAATGGACACGGCGACACGAGTTCAAATCCTGGGCGAGACTGCATTTCACATAGCACTAATACCCTTGGGAAAGGTATGAATCCAATTATTCTCCCTCCAGCTATGGGTAAATAGTAGGACAGACTAGGTTCTTCAGCCTTGGTGAGGTAACTAGTCTAGCAGAAGAAAGCTCTGAATTTAAACCTGTTAAACTCCGCTTAAAAATTGACCCTGTGTCATATCCTGCCCGAGCGGAGGGGTTGGTAAATATGGATAATAACATATAAGTCAAAGAATATAACAAAATAAATAGCAATAGACCAGATATAGCGGTTAAGAAACATGCATTCTAATCATATGTCAATGCTAACAGATAATGACATTCAAATAAAAGAATATAATAAAATAAGTTAATACAACAACCCTGCAAATAGAAATTGAAAACATATAGCACCATAAAACTACCACTGCATCAGTAATAGTGGGAATCCTAAGTATAATGAAAAAGGGAGAGTTAAACGCACTAACAAGATACGTGGTGTCCGTGGTGAAATGGTTATCGTCGTAGGAAATGGACACGGTGACTTGAGTTCGAATCCTGGACGAGACTGATTGCATTTCACATAGCACTAATACCCTTGGAAAAGGTATGAATCCAATTATTTTCCCTCCAGCTAGCTTAGGTTCTTCAGCCTTGGTGAGACAACTAGTCTAGGAGAAGGAAAACTCTGGATTCAAACCTGTTAAACTCCGCTTAAAAATTGACCTTGTATCATATCCTGCCCGAGCGGAGGGGTTGGTAAATAGGATAATAATTCATGGCAGCCAGGAAAAACGGAAACAAATAAATTGATCTAAAGGTAAGAAATGATGCTACGTTTATCATTTTGGAAAATAAAAGCTGCAAACCGAATTCGAACATAGGCTTGGGTTATTTATATTCACTTAACACCAAAGCATTTCAGAGATTCGTTGATCAATTGCTCTCTATATGCAGTCTCATTATCTTGACAAAAACGTCTTATTTCCTGTATGTCACAATGTTCGACAGAAAAGCAAATTGGTGACACAGTAACGAAGGAAAATCACCTCTTCATAAATGTAAACAGCTTTTAAATCTATTGTCAGCCTTGAGAGACGTCATTTAGTACAAAGTGTTGGACTAATTTTCCATAAACGCACATACGTGAAGAATACAGATGAACGCATGCGTACATCCAATAATGAAACGTAACATTTACCAAAATTGGATTCCTTCCGGTGAATTCTGTCATCTTTGGTGCTTCGAAAAAAAATCTTTTGATATCTTATACTTTGTGTGTTTACTGGAATCGCAGTCCGGAATTTATTTATGGTGAGGCTGCTGGGTAGGAGTTTAAGGTTGCGACGTCGGTAGGGATGCATTTTTTGGGGGGGGGTGATTTCTCCCAGAATATTCTTGAGCAGATAAGGAACTTCATCTTTAATAGCTTTCAGTCTCGACCAAAAATCATGAATCATTCTCTCATAATACTTTTTCAATATTTTCCAAGCTAAAATTAGTGTGGCACAAGGCTAAATGCGTAGAGCTCTCAGTGGAAAGTGAACTCACTAAAGTAGTAATGGTTGGCTAAGCTATGTTGTTATCAATTATATCACGCAGAAATGCTTCCACTCTCTTTCTCTGTCTTTGTTTCTCTGTCTCTGTCTCTCTCTCTATATAAAGCTGGTCATTATCTATCTATCTATCTATCTTATTTAAGGATAAATTATAATACACTCCCAGACGTAATGCAAAGTTTTTCCTTTTGTGTGTCTCTGTCGCATCACTTTATATGATTTATAGTCAGCATCAGATTACAAATGAGTCATATTGTGAATAAGTTTCCTATCAATAATGAGATGTTAGTCATATACTTCTTAGTTTTCTTGCTTGTACAGCATTTTTCTCTACCCGGGATGAAGCCACCCTTAATTGTGCAGAGAACTTCTGACTACGTGCATGGGTTGAGATGAAAAGAGGAGATAAGAACTAGATATACATACTTACTTACCCCCATTTCTTTTTCTACCCTTCCTCTCTCTCTCACGTACACACGATCATGCACATTCACTCGCACATATGCATATGCGTATATAACCGAATACTTAAATGATGTATTCACACATTTAAACACGCAACACGAATCAACATTTGCATACATGCACACGCACACCACGCATACATGCATGCACTCATATATACATACATATGTGAAAACATTCCAATACTTATAGAGTCGTACAAATCCAACGACTTCACATAAATACGTGTACATACATATATTCATGCGTACATGCATTTATATTCCCATATGCTCATGTACATATATGTGCACACATACAAACATATATATCTGTACATTCACACTCAAAGGCACACACACACACACACACACACACACACACACACACACACACACACACACACACACACGCGTATATATATATATATATATAATATATATATATATCTACCAACTTCTTCACACGGGCACGATGTGACAAAAGGTCATTTTTAAGTGGAGTTTAACAGGTTTGAATTCTGAGTATACCTTCTCCTAGACTTATTGCCTAACCAAGGATAAAGAACCCAATTTGTCCTAATATTTACACATAGCTGGAGAGTGAATCACTGGATTTATAACTTTTCCAAGGGTATTAGTGCTATGTGAAATGCAATCAGCCTCGTCCAGGTTTGAACTCGTGTCGCTGTGTCCATTTCCTACAACGATAACCATTGCTCCACGACCCCCCCACATATCTGTATCCACCCTCACACATTTTTTGCGTAAGCATACGCATTTATATACGCATAAAAACTTCGACTACACACTCATGCACAGACATAGATACACTTACATATGCAACTATGCGCAGACGCACTCACATGCAAACAAAGATACATAGGTGCAGATTTACATACATACATATATAAAAGC
Organism: Sepioteuthis lessoniana; assembly: GCA_963585895.1. Classification (NCBI taxonomy): domain Eukaryota; kingdom Metazoa; phylum Mollusca; class Cephalopoda; order Myopsida; family Loliginidae; genus Sepioteuthis; species Sepioteuthis lessoniana. Next base: position 100,852 of record CAUZXS010003695.1, read on the forward strand.
ACATATAGATACTCATGAAATGTATATCAAATATTGCAATACGCTTGGAAACGCATACACATAGTTACGGGGGTGTCCTCGTGGTGTAATGGTTAAAGCGATAGACTGTGGAATCATAGTAAGCGAGTTCGGATTCCAGTCGCACTATTATGTTCACTTTCGGACAAATACCCTTGGGAAAGGTATGAACCCCCTTATCCTCCTAGCTATGAGTTAAATAGCACCACTACTGTTCTTCTAGAAGGATGGATTTGGCATTAAATAACCTACAAAGGTTGATATGCCATTAAACAAAGAAACCAACACATAGTTACGCTAACACATATTCACAAGCATGAACAATATATACCAAATATACATACATATATGTGCGTCCTGCTATTGTATTTATAAGTGTATATATATATATATATATATATATATATTTCTTTAAGAAAAACAAAGAAATCATTGCTCTGTGATGTCAGTTACATTGAGCTTTTTACCGGGAAAATTGAAATGTTCATAGTTGAATGATTATTGTCCAGGCAGAGTTATTCCTGACTCCAGTTTAAGTGGACTGAATAATACATATATATAACTTCTTGACCATTGACCTGAGATAGCAGTGCATTAAGTCCAGTCCCAAAAGGCTGTCACTCCAGGCAGCACCTGCTCCCGTTGTCGAAAAGTCTAGCTCATATGTACGGTACTTCAGGCGCTTCAATAAGTCTGTCTTCTTTGCGGGGTCCCCACATAAAAACAGCTTTGATTTACCATGGTGAGTAATCATTGAGGTACATTTAAAGTATTTTCGTTTTTCTCGACAGGTCCGGTATGTTTTTAAAAATCTAAAGCAATGTCCTTCATTTCCATGATTCTAGCTCCTTTAAAAATTTTGGCTTTTCTCTCTCTTTTTTTAAGATTAAAATATCATAGTCAACAAATGATTATCGTCCACTTCTAAGACTTATTACAAAGAACTAGTCATTACATTTAAAATACTTAAACTGGTTTTGAGCCGTCCGGGTGGATATTATTTAATTTCTTTCTACTGCTCGAATTATATGAGGAACTTTAGTGGTGATCAAGTTCAATTTGAAATCACGCCAAAGAATTGCTAGTATCTCAATATTTGAAATCGTATCCAACATTATAATATCTGAAACAAAAGGTAGTGTCGAACGTACTAACAACAACAATGTTAGCTTCAAGAGGAATACATGAAATAAGCTTTGAGGTAAGGATCTCTAAAAGAATTAAATAATGTTGATATATCTTAATAGATTAAGTGAAATAGACCGTAATAAATATCATATATTTTCGTTTTCAGATTCAAAGATGAAGTTTGTTATTATGACTCGTACTTAATAATTAGTTCCGGGTATTTTTGTGTACTTAACACATGGATCACCATCTTTAAAGTAGTGCCCTTGGGAGTGTGCACAGCGAACTCGTTTAGGATATTCCTCAAAGAGCAACTGCAAATATCCCTATTATATTTGATTCGCTCGTGCTGTTAATTTTCCTTGAACTTTTGGGTGGGGCTTCGTGTGTGTGTGTGTGTGTGTGTCGATATATATATATATATATATATATATATATATATATATATATATTCTGTATTTAGGCAGGAAACTCTGTTTTAGACGTTTCATTGAATGTTACAGATTGTTTATTCATTTTCTTTTAGTTTAGTTTTTATTATTATCAAGTAAGATACCATAGATGCGGACGAAGGATGTAAAAAAAAACTGTTTAAAGCCCTTTTTTTAATAAATAGTTCGAAAACTTTTAACCAACATTGGTCATTAGAAAGGACATATGTATCTTGGAATGGTCTGAAATCTAAAAATAAACCCAAACCAATAAAAAAAAAAATTCTGGTGTTATCAAGAAATGTGAGTTTTTAATTTAAAATGGGTGTGTTGGTAACGTCCTGTTTGAAATACTTAATTCATTGTGCAGTGTTTGATATTTGTAACAAAAAAAAAAAAAAAAAAATGATAGAAAAAAATTGTCTGAGTTACGTGTCTTTGCGTAATGGTTCTCCTCTTCGTCAAACTGAGTTCAAATCCTCGACGAGGTTCTTTGCATTTCACTTCGTGCTAATGCCCTTGAAAAAAGTATGGCTGTTGGGAGGAGTGACATTAAACTGTTATTCAAAGAATAAACTTGTAAAAAAGTTCTAGTTCCAGATTTAAATATTCGTTCTCAGGTCACAAGTCAATTAAGTTTACAGAATCTAGTTCAGCATTAAATCCAGGAGGGTCAAGTTGTTTATGGTTTATACCAAGAAGATAATCCAACAATAGATCCATTTGTTCTCTCCCCAAATAGTAGGGTAGAATGGGTTCTTTAGCCTTGGTTAGGCAACCAGACTAAGAAATGGAAAACTCTGAATTTAAACTAGCTGTACTCCACTCTAAAATTAACCTTGTATCATATCCTGCACATGACGGAGGGGTTGGCTAAATACATACATGGCTCTGACGTCGCCTAGGATGTGGGTTATTTAAGACATATTAGATCCTCTTTTAAAGATATGAATAAATGGAAAAAATGTTATAAGTGATGAGTGAGAATATTTGCAAACTACTCTCCGATGATTATTTAATCTAACGAAGCTGTGCATACATAAAAGCTGTTAGTTCCATTGTTAAACAAGATAGGATCCAATGAATAATACGTGTTCAAAGCATTGTAATCATGTAAGGTTGAATTATTAAAAGGGATTCGTGGAGTAGTATTCATTTCCGTTGATGTAAATTTAAGAAACAACAACAACAATAATAATAACAAAATCAAAAACAAAAACAAAAAAAAAAAAAACCCTTAAAAACATCCCTAGATTTTTACTTCATGACCAGTTTTCGTGAGCATATCTCCTGCCAAACTGGAAATGAATCATGACACTTCACTTCCGGCCGGATATGCTGTTCATAGAAAACTTTGGACTTTTTGTTCGTGGAGATCGTCCTGTTCTTCATCGGGTGCATTGTTTATTAGAAAGGTGTAAGTGCAAGAAATTTTGGTATCTACAGCATCACCAATAAACAAGTACACCTCTAACAATTTATTTTAATAAGAAGTTAATTTTCTTCTTCACCAAAGATATGATTTTATTATTAATAGTGGAATATTACAATAACCAAATAGATATTATTTGGTATTATTTATTATCAAATTCAGCCCAGTCGCCTAAAGCTGTAGAATACACCGATTACATCTTTGTAGAGAGGTAAGACTCCCACCTCAACATGTGTCCTGGATATGACACTAAGCCATCTAGTGCAGCTCCAGTTCTGGATCTTTGGGGAATGTAGAGTATCCCTTCATTGTCATTACTCCAAGGTCCACTTAGACTCGGAGTAGTAGTACCTATTTTGGTCCCATCTATGAGTCAAATAAAACTATTTAATCCTTTACAATATTTGAAACTATTTAGCCATGTGCAAAAGAATGATTGCTGTTGAGTTGAATAGTTGGTATTACATAGCAATATTTGATAACTGTTCAAACAGACAGTCAATGTTAAATGGGATTATTTATGCTAGATGTTTATGGTTGAGATCATTTAGCTGTATGTAAACAAACAAACTCTAGCAACTTGTTTAAAAATAAAGTTAACGACAAACCATTCGATTACAAATCATATATGAACAGGATTTGGAAATCAAATGACTCACAAGGGTTGACATGCCTTGAAACACCAACCAAAAACAACAATTTATTACCAAACTCTATAGCATTGAAAATTTTGTAACCAAAAATAAAATTGCGTAACTATAAAGAGTGTACTTGTTTTTGGACTGCTAGATATTCATATTTTTGTTGACTGAATTTCAGTGCTGTAGAGTTTGGTAATAAATAATACCCAATGATATCTAAAGCATGAAAACTTTGTAACCAAGAATAAATTCTATAAATATACAAGGGGTGTACTTATTTTTGAATGGTTATATTTTCATATGCTGGTCATAGTTATTAAATTCTGTACATTTTTAGCCTGGTCGGCTGGGACTGTCGAATACACCGATTGTAACTCTACAGGAGGGTAAGACCCCAAACTGCAACGAGTTTCCTGGATATGGCATTAAACAATCTAATGGTGAGGTTTCAGTAATGCTGGAGCATTCCTTCATTGCCATCGCTCCCAAGTCCACTCTGACCTGGAGTGTTAGCGCCTGATAGGGTCCTATCTATGGGTCAAATAGAACTGTTTAACATTTAAACTGAGTGCAAATAAATGGCTCATGATAAATTGAATTATTTGAAAGAGAACTGTTTGATAATTTATGTGTATGTAAACATATGACTGATGTTTAATTAAATAGTTAGTTATACATAGCAATACTTGGAGCGATTTAACTTTGACTGATGCTTGAATGAATTGTTTGAAATAGAACTGTTTGATCATTTAACTGCGTGTATCTACAAAATATGTTTAAAAATCACATGTTTGATAAATATGTATAAACAGGATTTGGCATTAAATAACCAACAATGGTTGATATCCCATAAAACCAAACCAAACCAATCTGTACAATTTGGGAAAAATAATACCTAATAGTATATTGTATATTCGTGCATATGGCACATTTTTAAAATCTCATTTTTTTTTCGTTAGAAAATTTGGTATTGATCTAAACATCGATAAAAATTTTGAATTTGCGCTCGATCGGAAGGTAACGTGTTAAATAAAAACAGGCTTCGGTTTAATAGTTTTTGCTTTGCATTTCAAAGAAAGAGATCATTTGGGAGAATGTCTGTGGTGTAATGGTTAAAGTACTGGATTGCGACATTGTAGTAAAATTACTCGAATTCGAGTCATGGTATTATGTTCCCTTTCAGACTAATATCCTTGGGAAAGTTATCCCTCTAACTATGGGCTAAATAGTACCACTGCTGCATAGCTTTGGCATTAAATAACCCGCAAAGGTTGATATGCTATTAAACAAAGAAGCCAAACCAAAGAGATCAGAGAAAGAGTCTCTCTCCTTTTGCAGGTGCAAATTAAACTTGAAGAAGGCTGGAGAATGTACCAGGCAAAACGTCGCGTCAACGAGAAGAAAGTGTATTGCCTGAATAATTTTTTTTTAATGATAATGACCTTTCTCATGACTATAAATAGCATATCTATCTGTCTATCTATGACAAGGTTTTTTTAAAAATTATTTTGATGCTCAGATATGAAAGCGAGAAGTGATTCGATGAATATCAATGCAGAAAAAGTTATCGTCTGCCTTCACCGTTTTATTGCTCGAATAATTCTTTGAATGTTAATAACCTTTCGTATGACTTTAGATAGTATTTAAAAGATTAGCTTTAAAAAAAAAATTTTTTTTTGACTATTTAAAAATTCTCTGTTGTATTTTTATCGCTATGATCAGATAATCAATCAACAGATCAATAGTAAGAAAGCGAGGAGTAGTTCGATGTTTCTCAGCGAAAATATTCATTGTTCACGGTTTTCCTTAAGAAAGGCATAAACTCATTTCAGTCCCATTGACAGATACTTCAGCAAAATATTTTGTCTCTGGTATAACACAACGGTTACCAGAGGAAGAAGTCAGTGACCATTCTCTCAAAACTTCTTGACCTGAAACATAAATATAATGAAGATGGTTAGAGGAGCTGTAGACTGTCCTACACGAGAAGTTTTTGGGTTGGTTGGCTGTCTAAATGTACAATCATATGTGGAGGTATAGAAGGACATAGGGGGTGTGTGGCTATGGCAGGAAGTTTATCGGAAGTCACGTGATCAATATAACTGGTACAAAAATATCAACTACCAAGCAGATTAAAAAAACAAAGGAAAATACAGGACGCCCGTTGGTTTAAAAACAAACTTAATCTTATTTTCTTCTTCGAAGACATGTTTTCTTCCTCGACGCCATATTTTCTTTAAGCCAATGGCAGTCACCTCTCTCTTAACTCTAAACAGAAGGAAACGAAGCAAAACAATAACACGTTCTTTTTCTTTTGTTGTGACGAGAATCTATCTATCTATCTATCTATCTATCTATCTATCTATCTATCTATCTATCTATCTATCTTTTCCAAATCTATTTTAATAGGTTTTCTTTCTTTAAAATACTTTCTTCCTTCTTTACAATTCTATCTTTGTTTTTTTTTTCCTGTTTCTTAATTCTTTCTTAACTATTTCCCCTTTTCTGTCCTGTCAGCGGTGCTTAAATTAGGCGAAATGTATGCCTTGTAGAGAGGTAAGCTCCCCTGAAAGCAATGTCCTGGGTGTGAAACTAAACTGCATTTGATGGTGAGTCTCCTGTTCTGGAGATATGCGAAGTTTGGTAGCTCTTCATTGACATTACTCCAAGGTCCACTCAGACCTGTAGTGGTAGTATCTGTTAGTATTCCATTTATGGATCAAATAGACATGTTTAAATATTATTCACATTCGATAGGAATACTTGATACCATATATAACTAAATTATTTGTTTTAAGAAAAGTTACTTGAAATTATAATTGTTTACTAAGCATTATTATTAGTTACTTAAAAACATAACTAAGTGCCGACAAATAACTATAATTAAATAAATATTACTAGAAACCATATAATTATTTGTATCATATTGGTTTGTTTTCCTTGTTTAATGGCATATCAACCTTTGTAGGTTATTTAAAGCCATTCTCCAAGAAGAACAGTAGTGTTGCTATTTAACCAATAGCTAATGGTATTTTCCCGAAAGTGAACATAATAGTGCGACTGGAGTTCGAACTCGTTTACTACGATTCCGCAGTCCATCGCTTTAACCATTACACTACGGAATATTGGAATATTTGAAACCATGAGTTCAAATCACTTGTAATATTAGAAAGGAAAACTTTATAAATGAGTGCAAAAATTTATTAAGTAACAATTGCATAAAAAATATGAATAAAAATAAATATTGTATAACCCCTGTGCATAAAATACTCGTAGATGTGTTGAAATACCGCCAGAATCAATCGGTCAATATCTTTATTTTCTCTGTTAAAATTGTCTCTTAATATTTTCGTAACCCTTTTTCCTTAGAAATTCTTTTTTCCTCATAAATCTTCCATATTAAAAAATGTTTTTCTTCGTGGGTCTTTTATTTCTTCGCGATGCAATCCTTTCTGCAAGATCACTTTTTTTCTTTCTTGAACCCTTTTTTCCCTCCTAATTTGTTTTTTATTCTTCCCAATTATTTCTTTATATTCTCTCTTCATGTTTCTTTGCAATTTTTTCCTTATTTCTTCACAATGTATATATATATTTTTATATATTTTCCTTATTTAATTATCTTTCCTTATTTCTTAACAATGTATATATTTTTCAGAAAAATCTTTTTTCTTTCTTGTCGCTCCCTTTTTATCTTTCATCTCTCATTTTTCCAAATTCTTTTTCTTACAATTGTCTTACAAAAAGTGTTCATTGCTGCTCATTTTTTTTTGAAATTATCCATTTTCTAAGAATTTATTAATCTTTGCTTAGATTGGTTGACTAAAGAGCGTATTCTGCCCTACTATTTACTCTTCGTGAGGGGAAGAACAGATGGATTGATGCCTTTCCCGAGGGCATATATCTATATATTTAGAGTGCATCTAATACGTCTTCTATAACCTACACTCTAGAAGATATCGCAGTCACGTGTATATTCACCTAACCCCTCTGCCTCGGTCCGAATGTGACACAAGGTCAATTTTTAAGTAAAGTAAAGCTGGTTTGAATTCAGATTTTTCCTTCTCCTAGACTGGCGGCTTAACCAGTTTCCTCTACTATTTATTCATAGCCGGAGTTGTGATGAGTATAGACCATTGATTGAGCTGTCAATCAGAGATGCTCTGCGCAGGACACGCCAGTGAAAATAAACGGAAGCAGTCACGTGATTGAACGGAAATGTGTGGGTGTTATGAAATGATATATACAGATGCCCACGTGAGATACGGGCAGTCACAGTCTTGAGTCGGACTCGGCTTGCAACAGTCAGTTGAGTGGGCAGATAGAGAACCGTGCCCGCAGTGGGCCAAGCAGCCCCTTGGCGATGACCGGTTGAGTACGTCTCGTCGGAAGAGAAGACGTAAGGCTTTGAAGATAAGACAGCGTGGTGTGGTCAAGAGAAGAAGTTATTGGTCAATATGGCAGGCTGTCTTGTTTTCGTCACCCTCCGTTTCCGTCCGTCTGTTTCACTCATACCACTGAAGCTTTGATCTCTTTCGAGAATAAAATGTGTGAGGTATATTTTTATAATCAAGTGTTGTGGTTTCTTCTTTCATCACGGCTATATAAGAGTTAGGGAGAGAACAGATTTGAACTTGGCTCGCTAATTCAATTTCCAACGACGATAACCATTTCGCTAAGCTTGCCTCGATATATCTACAGTCGTACTTTAAAAAAAATATTATTTCATGTTTACTTTTATCACTTTAAAAGACGGTCCGTGAACCAACTGGGTTTCCTTTGCAACAACGGTTTGTGAGGATGTTGATGCTTCCATTTTGAAAGGAATGAGGGATTCTAATTTGCATTTTATAGTTAACTCCGTTATATCAAGAATTTGGACAAAAAAAATGATATTCGGTGCGAATGCAGACCCCATACCCCAAATAATCATTCAGTTAAAAATTAGACTGGAATTGCTTTATTCTCTCAGAGCATTTTGAATGTATTACTCTGGTAAAAATCTTTCTGTGCTGTACCGTTTTTTGCTGGGTTGATAATTTTATTAATATATTGTAGATACTTTCAGTCGTAAGTATTTTAATAAGAAAATTCTTCTGTCATTTAGCTAAAATTCATCCCGGTTCTAATTATTACTATTTTAAAAGAATTTTCATTTCGATTCAGTTTTTAATTTATTTTGTGTATAACTTATGTCATTTAGAATATTTTTAATTTTTCTTATTTTGTTTTCATATTTTGGTTTTTGATTTATGTTAATTTATTTTAATTTATGTAAATTTATTCTAATCTATTCTAATCTTGTTTATTTTATTTTATTTTATTCTTTTTGTTTTTTTGTTATTTTTGGTGGTGTGAGTTATTGCTTTAACTTGTTTGCTTTTATTTATTTTTTCTTCTTTGTCTTTCTCTCCTCCACCCCTCCGACACTTTCGCACGTTACGCTGGGTGCAAATTCCACCCACTTTCTGGCCCAGTAATGCGTGTTGCCATTTTCAGAACGCGTTAGCTGAACCGTTTTTTTTTTCTTCTTTTTATGATATGAGGATTTCAGTGGAGACTAGAATGAAGCACACATTCACTGGACTTCGGATGGGTAGAGTTTCGCTTCAGGCTCTCCAGCCGTCGCATACTTTCTCCCACCCCCTCTTTTTCTTTCGAGGGAGCTTATACATTCGACACTTTCACTCTTTTTTTTTTTTTAAACTTTTTAAAAGGGTTTATTTATTTGCTTACTTTAAGAAGAACAAGAAAAGTAATAGTAAAATAATTTTTTTTCAAAAGCGCGCGAGAAGGCAAGAAGGTGAAAATGCAACACACACACACACACACACACACACACACACACACACACACACACACACACACACACACACACACACAGAGTCATACGAATACTACATGCATACATAGAGAGAAAGAGTGAGAGACAGACGCACACACAGACACTCAAAGATAGAGGGAAAGAGGGAGAGGGAGACACTTAACGTGATAGAGAGAAAGACACACACACAAACTCGGAGAGAGAGAGAGACACACACACACACACACACACACACACACACATATATATATATATATATAGTAATTTTTATGCCTTGCTTAGACGTGTAAAAAATCCTATAGTGCTTGCGCACATACACACCCACGCGCACACTCAGCTACATTTTACAGTCATTTAATATTTACCAAGTTTATCAGTTGCGTCACAAGGCCAGGAGTATCTAGCACCCAGTGAAAATCGAACTCAAATTTCGCTCTGACAGATACACGCGTACATATATAGACATAAATACACACACACATATACTCACACATAGACACATAAAAAAAAAAAGAAAACATCCCAGAGATAAAGCCATTGACAAGTAGACATATAAACACATGCACATAGATACATTCATTCACACATCTCAGTTACGACAATTGAAAGAATCTGAAACTGAAAGAAAAGGTTGGCAGTCATAAATAACGAATGATTTATCATCAAAAGCCCATAAAATCCTCGACTTGGTGCGATGATTAGTGAGCTTGTCTCGTAGATCATTGCCAGTCACTTCGGTCCTCTAAGAATGTCCCATGGCCTTGTGCCAAAACTAAGTTATGCTTACTAAATAACCATTATCTCATAAAGAATATAGTTGCTGGAAACATTCATATTTGTAACGTTCTTCTTCTACTTCTCTCTGTCTCTCCCTCTCTCTCTCTGTCTCTCTCTCACTCTCTCTCTCTCTATGTATATGTGTGTGTAATCATTACCTCAGTTTCCTGAGTTCATCTGTCAATATTAGTCTCACACATTTTTAACGACCTCCAAGCAAAGAAAAGATAATAAAACACAATTAACTGACAGGAGTTTTTGGTAAGTTAAAAAAGAAAGGAAAAAAAAAACATCGCTAAATTTCTAAATGACGATTGTATGAATGTGTTTTTTTTCTTTATCGTTTAAAAACAACTTGAAACTAATTCTTATATTGCTCTGCTTGTGGGGATCCGAGCAATTTTTCTTATCTTTGATTCTTAACCGATTGTTTTTTCGTACAAGATTTTTCTCATGTTTATATAATATATATATATTGCATTCTGAGTACTTTAACCTAGGATAGATAACCAGTCCAGGAGAAGGAAAACTGAATTTAAGCGCTTGCACTGTGCTTAAATATTGACTTTGTGTCGCATCCTTCCGGTACGGATGGGTTGGGTATATATATATATATATATATATAGAGAGAGAGAGAGAGAGACAGACAGACAGACAGATAGATATAGATATATACATGTATTTTTTCAAATGCAAACATATCAGTCACAACTGTCGGCTACACGTCTTTATCATATTTACCAACCCCTCCGCTCGGGCAGGATGTGACACAAGGTCTTTTTTTATGCGAAGTTTAAGAGGTTTGAATTCAGAGTTTTCCTTCTCCTAGACTAGTTGCCTCAACAAGGCTGAAGAACCCAGTCTTTATGATAACTGGGTGATAAGGAAAGCTTTTCTTTTAAGCTCTCATTATAGCTAGATAATTGTGAAAACGTAGAGCTGACTGTTAGGATTGATATGCTTTAATTTAAAAATACCAATATACAAATGATTGTATTTGAGAGAGTGACCACTGTTACTGGAAAGATTAACAACCAACGGTAAATTGATTTTTATATTTTCCATTCTCTCTCTCTCTCTCTCTCTCTCACACACACACATGTATTAAACTTAGATATTAATAGGTATATATAAGCCAACTAATATCTAAGTATAATCTCTCTTTCTGCATAAATAGTGGAAGTGAGACAGAGGGAATTATATACATGTGGGTTGAGATCAAATACATACATATGTAGGCATTGTTGATAAGATGAATGTAAAAAACGACTTTTAACATCCATATACCGTGCTATTTATAGAATGGACTGTCATCTTGAACAGCCCATGCCCATTGGAGTCAGTATTTTGTATACTTATAGAATCTGCGACCCCAGAATAATAAAAAAACACAACAAAAAA